>JAENPR010001213.1:0-194879 GCA_018135685.1 Themeda triandra | reverse complement strand
TACACCAAAATTTGAACTGGTAAGCATTTGAAGAAAGGCCCTTCGAAAATACTGTTAAGTTGTTGGAATGGTGCCAGGACTGGATTTTGGATGATCGGCTAAGGTCAAATTAAGATTGGTCGATTAAGATTTACCAACTAGAGAAACATAATTGTGATTCATTCCAAGGTAGGTCACGAAGAAGCTGCCAGAGTCACCCTGACACTAAGAACAGCCAAAATTGGGGAATCGACTAAGTGAAGATGGATCGGCAGAATGAAGTTGGCTGTTTTGGAATACGTGGACTAAATTGACTCCGACTCGGTTACTCAAAAACTTTGCGTCAACGGCACGGGACTCTACAGCGCAGAATAGTAGGGCCCAAGTTATCTAGATTGGTTGATTTTTAGTTTATTTCCTTGTTTACAAGTTGTATTAGAGTAGGACTTGGTCAAAGCCCGGGGTATAAATATGTAAGCCCCGGCACATTGTAAAATCTCTTGACATTCAATACAACTTTTGGCTTCACGCCAAAAACCCTTAGTTCTTAGGATTTCGGCGTATTTGCATCAGGCTTGGCTGGTTCGACCTCTCACTTGCTCTGTAAGTATTGCTATGGCTATTTCTTGTGCTAGATCGGGCCGGTTCGACCTCCTTTTGATGCACCTATGAAAGTGGACATGCTTATGCTAGATCGGGCCGGTTCGACCTCCTTTCGACGCATTGGTATGGCCAAGGGGTTCGTGTTTACGCTAGATTTGGCCGGTTCGACCTCTTATCTAGTATCGTGCGTACTAACAGTTTATGTTAACGCTTAACAGGGCCGGTTCGACCTCCCGTCTTATGGGTTAGCGTAGGCTAGTTATCGGCTCTGCTAGAATTGGCAATCTAGTAGATTCATCAAGTTACCATTGCTAGTTATCGGCTCTGCTAGATTTGGCAATCTAGTAGATTCATCAAGTTACCATTGCTAGTTATCGGCTCTACTTGGTGTGGCAACCCGGTAGATTCATTAAGTTATCGATGTTGTTAGATTTATTTATTTACTTTATTGTAACAACATCTTTGCCCGATCAAGCTTGGTAGATTTGGCTTAAATCTTCTTAAATTCGATTATCATCGTGTTTTTGCCACCTAGATCTATAATGTTGATGATCGATCTTGTGCCTACATTAGCTAGGTTTTATCAACCTTGTTCGTAACGTGTGTGCGTTCTAGGGTATAGGTAGCTTTGCGATTTAATTTGTGAAGTCATTTATACACTTAGTTCGTTCTCACGTAGGAATCGGCTAACTTAGCCGATTTCCCAAGAGCTCACATATCCCATTCTTTCATGACTGTATTGAATAGACTAGATCGGCTATTGGCTTTGTGTTTTTCCATGTGTACTCAAGTAGCTGATTTAGCTTGTTCTTTACCATTCTCAGTACATATCATGTCCAGATTTTATTCCATTATTATCTATTTGCTCACGACATGATTAATTGCTTCATCAAGTGTATGTTTATTTACAAGTCATTATTTTTACATGCATAACGGATTTTGACTCTCTAGTCACTGTCCTAACCTAATCGGCTATCTAGCCACACATACGGAACTATGCGGAATCATACCGGTAGGTTCCATAATTTGACTATTCTTTTCCTCCTTGTCAATTTTAGGGTCAAATTGATCGGCACGCCTTGACTCGATCGGATCGACTGCTGGAGATAGCCGCGAGGACCGGGAGATACGCGCCTTGGTCTGTAAACGGCTTGCGAGAGTGTACGCACCCCGGCGCGAGGACTGACCCTGTCACGTTTTTGCGCCGACAGCCCGATGAGTTGTTCTCCTGACCATCTTCACTTGCAATTCCGGCTTTCTTTGCAGTCAGTATCTCCATTGCAAGCTTGATCATCAGGTTGACCCTAGCTTCTAATTCAGCTTTCTTCACTTCAGGGTAAAGACCTGCCCAAAAATGGATTAAAGCACCTGCATGGCAGATGATATCAAGCGGACTTTTGATATAAATCTTATTAAAACATGCATTATTCTTAGCTCTCCATAGAGCCCAGCAAATAGCTGCTATTCCAACAGAGTGAAACATTTTCCCTGAGGGAACCATTTCTCAAACCAACCCCAGCAATTATCAAAGTCAGTGGGTATATCTCCAGCACCAATGCACTTGGCCACACATGCCCAAACCACTCTAGCTACAGAACATTGAAAGAACAAGTGATCAATGGATTCATGTTCATTACAGAAATAGCAATCAAGATTCCCTCCCAATTTCTCTTAAGCATATTATCTTTGGTGAGCACTACTTTGGAATTGTTCCAGTTAATCAAAGCTTATATAAAATATCCGAGCAATCCAGATAGAAATCGTTCCAGGGAATGATTCCCTATATAGAATCATAAAAAATATTCAAATTTACACAAGGGCCAAGGAGGCAAGGAATGGAACGTTTGAGAAACTTGGATTGTGGTTTTATCGTTGGAGCCTACAAAGAGGAAACCGGATGCAACCTTGATTTAGCTTTGAGAGGAATTTCATAGCCACACCTAGCAGGAGCGGTAAAAAAGAGGAGTAAATGACAATATCTTTGAAAGCCACCTAATAGGAGGTGTGAGAAAGGAGTAAATGGCAACAATCTTTGTATCAAGGAATTGATTGATGATAGCTATACTATTCGCAAAGAGAGTTCATGGGAAGAATGTAACTACAATCAATAAATAAGCAAAATTATTTCAAAGATTAGTTTTGAGTAAAAAGACTATTATATCTCACCATAAAAGAAAAATGTTTACCAGGGCGCTATTTGGTTCGGTCACCTCACTAGTCGTTCGCAAAAAGGGTTCCCGCGCTTTCCATCCACAACCGTCCAAACATTTGCTATTTTGGTGTCTGTTGGCTTCCTGCGCAGCCGCGTCAACGGGAGGGAATTGCGCGTTGATTACCGGTGATAAGGACAGTAAAAAAAAGATCAGTCTTATATATTAGGACGATGTCACGCGTGACGGCAGCAATATAATCAGCCTCACTGAATGGTGCGTGTTGTTGTTCGAAAATGAAACGTAGCATCTACGTGCTCAGCATGGCTTATCCTAGCCATCCAATCCTGCTTTGAGATTCGTGCTACAATATTTTCTTTCTCTTGTATTTTCCTTTAGTGACCTTATTTTTCAACCGTATTTTCTCTGTATTTAGGGTTTAAAGTTTGAAGTTTTATTGTTTAGGATTAGAGTTTAGGGTTTAAATTTAGAGTTTAGAATTTTAGAGTTTAGTGTTTAGAGATTAGGGTGTCTATTTATATGATATAGAAGTGGTATAATTAATATATATAGATAGTAAATAATAAAGGTGTGAATGAATGCACGAATCTCGAGGAGGATTGGATGGTCTGGATAGTAGGTGCTCAGCACCTACAGGCCAAAAACTGCGTTCGTTGTTGTTGGTTACTCCTAGTTGTTGGGCCTCTTCTGTGGCTGATGTTTGCTGATGCGTTGGTCCTCCCTTTTTCAGTTAGCTTTTAGTGTAGGTGGTCTACTCCTTTTTGGTGCTGGCTTCGTGTGGTGCGCGTTCAGCCATTCATCCGGCCCTGAGTCCTTCGTGTTCAGTGGGGTGCTTGCGTGTAGATTGTAGACTTCCAGTGATGTTACCAGGGCGTCTTTTGGCCCGTATGTTTGACCCTTTGCCGCCGCCGGCGTCTATTTACCTCCAAGGTTCCTTGGAAAAATCACAAGAGTCCAGTGCCGTGATGACGACTGCAGATTCCGCGAGAGTGAAACTTGCTCATCTGTTTGCCAAGATATTTCCCGGTCTGGGAACAGCGGCAAGAAGATCGAACACGGTCGCGCGCCATGGGGAGTGCCTGTTGAGAAGAACACGCGTATTGAGAAGAACACGCGTGTTGTTTGTTGAGGCCCTCGCTCGGAGGGGGTTTGTCTGTGCTGTGGACCAGAGACCTATAAAGTCTTGGGCTTCTCACATGCTGACATGTATGGTATGGTTAGGGCTGGGCTTTACTGCTTTAGGCCTTGTTCGTTTATCCAGGAACAAAGGCCTGAAACTATTTCAAGGCGGAATGGTTCTCTCATTTGTGTAAGATTCATTAGCCGGAATGGTTCCAAGTCCTATTCCACCCAAACGAACAAGGCCTCTCATAACCACCGTGCTGTGTGGGGGCACACCCTCACTAGCACCGCCGCTGCAACAACTAGACTTGGGACAGGCCGGACCAAGCCACCAAGGGAGGCGCAGCATTTTGGGCATTCAGAATACGAATAATTCGGAGCAAGAACGGCACCAAGGCTTAGTATTCAGGGGTCAGGGCTTTGGGTGCTACATGCGGATGCGTGGAGGCGCGAGAAGCGACCTCATCTCAGTTCTCAACCTCGCCATTCGCTACCGAGGATCTTGACCTCAATGCCGCTGGCCTCGCACATAGTAGCGGTGGCCGGTGGCGGCAAGTGAAGACCAAATTCGGATCACTGTCCCCTACTCCTCCAGACCAACCTGGCATTCAGCCAAAAGCCAAGATTTCATTTCGAGATATTCTGGCCCAAATTCAGTGACTACCAAGACGCACTAGCACGTGGCTGGGTCTGCCCTGAGACTCGCTCTTCAGAAACCTGGCCAGAGAGCTCAAAAGCTGGGCAGCAAGGCGTATTGGCGTGGTTAGGGAGCAGTTACTCATGGCCAGAGCAATTGTGCTCAAGCTCGACCAGCTTTCCGACGATCGGCAGCTCACCAAGTCCGAGCGCTCGCTGCACGCCGACCTGAAGATGAAATGCTTGGGTCTCTCATCACTTGACTGGACGATCGGGTATGGCATCTGGCTGAGGGCGACGCCAACACTCGCTATTTTCACCTGATGGCACGAGGGAGGAAGCTGAAGAACATGATCACAAGGATCAAGGTCAACGGAAAATTCACCTCCGACCGTGAGGCAATGGAGGGGGCAATCGCCGACCACTTCGCGGGAGTTTTCGGAACAGCCAGCGAGCTCAGCAGGGACCTTGACTTGGAGGCACTGGGCATCAATCACCAAGACCTGTCCGACCTGGAGCAGCCGGTCTCCGAGGAGGAGATCTGGTGGGGCATCCAAGAACTGCCACCGGACAGGGCGTCGGGGCCTGACGGCTTTACCGGGACATTCTACAAAGCGTCCTAGGGAGTAATCAAGGGAGATGTCATCGCCGGAATCAACGCCATGATGTTCGGGGACGCCAGACAGTTCCACCGGCCCAACGGTGCCCTCATCGTTCTCTTGCCCAAGACGGCGGAGGCAGTCGAGCCAAGCTAGTTCAGGCCGATCACCATGATTCATAGTCTGGCCAAGCTCATCTCCAAAATTCTGGCGCAGAGGCTGGCGCCGAGGATGCAGATGCTCATATCGCCAAACCAGAACGCGTTCATCCGAGGACGAACCATTCATGACAACTTTAAATACGTCCAGCGCGCAGCTGTCATGCTCAGGAAGAACAAAATCCCCAAGATCCTGCTGAAGCTCGACGTTGCCAAGGCTTTTGATACACTGGAGTGGCCGTTCTTGCTGGACACTCTCCAGGCCATGGGATTTGGTCCATCTTGGCGCCGGTGGATATCCACGCTGCTTGCCTCGGCGACCTCCGAGATCCTGATCAACGGGCAGCCAGGACCGGCCATAAAACATAGACGGGGAGTCCGACAGGGCGATTCCCTGTCCCCCCTGCTGTTTATCTGCGCCATGGAGATCCTCAGCCGACTGTTCACGGCGGCGCGTGACCAGGGTGTCCTCCGAAACCTGGCACGGGATGGAATCCACTTCCAATTCAGCATCTACGCTGATGATGTAATTATGTTTGCGCACCCGTCAATCCGCGAGGCACGGGGAATCAAGGAGGTCTTGGACATCTTTGCGACGGCGTCTGGTCTGCACACAAGCATGGCCAAGTCTTCCATCACCCACATATATGGGGCCGAGGCAGCAGTGCAAGACATCAAGGCGACATTGGGCTGCCAGATCGCGGAGTTCCCAGTCCATTACCTGGGGCTCCCGCTGAGCACGACCAGGGTGCCCAAGGCGCACATCAGGCGGACAGTCGAAGCAGTTGCAACAAAGATGCCCGCCACCCACGGCCCGCTCATGGCCAGGAGCGGCAGGTTGATATGGGTCAGATCCGTACTCACCGCCATCCCGATCTATAGCATGATTGCCAACGGCCTGCCACCATGGGCGGCGGCAGAGATCGATGCAATCTGCAGGCGGTTCTTCTGGGCAGGAAAGGACGCCGACGCGCGCGGCAAATGCCTGGTGGCATGGAGGACTTGCACACGGCCAAAGGAGCTTGGCGGCCTCGGGATCACTGACCTCAAGCTGGTGGGCACTGCCTTTGAAGCTAAATGGATTTGGTTGCAGAAGACAGACGCCGACAGGGCTTGGGCGGCGCTTCCTATCAAGCAGTAGGACAAGGCCTGGGCGTTCTTCCGCACGTCCACGTTCATGGTCATCAGCGATGGGAGAACGACCCTCTTCTGGCAAGACAGCTGGGTGAACGGGATGTCCATCAAGGCGATGGCACCCACGCTCCTGCAATTCGTCAACAAACGCGCCATGAAACGCTTGACAGTGGCCGAGGGGCTCCAAGACAGAAGGTGGATCCGCATGATCGGGAGGGGCGTCACCGTCCCGGCGGCGGCCGAGTACCTCCAGGTCTGGCGCGCCATCAGAGACATCTAGCTAACTCCGGAACCAGACAGGCTCATCTGGAGTTGGGCATCGGACGGCAACTTCTCCGTCCGTTCGGCGTACCAGGCACTCCACCTCGGATCGCACCCAATCCCGGGTTGCATTCGGGTATATGGGAGGTTCGGGCTCCTCTTAGAGTCAAGTTGTTTCTTTGGCTCTCGATCAGGCGACGCCAATGGACCGCGGACAGAAGGAGGCACGGGCTCAACACGCATGACAACTGCCCACTCTGTGATCAGGAACCAGAGACAATAGATCACATCGTCGTCCAGTGCTCTTTTTCTAGGCAGATTTGGTTCAAGGTGGCGACGGCACTCGGGGTCACTGTCGATTACGGATAACCGGCAGTCCACCACGGGGTATCCCACGGCGGTGAGTTTCGGTAAGGGCGTGTTACGATCTGCGATCTGGACGTTCAAGAAACAAGACAAACCAGGGACAACAAGGTTTACCCAGGTTCAGGCCGCTCGGAAGCGTAATACCCTACGTCCTGCTTCTCGTGTTATGCTGTATGATCAAGTACCTGAGTACAAGATCCCAAACCACGGAGGTTTGGGTTACAAGAGAGACCGTAGAGATCTGCTCCGTATTGAGTTGAGTTCCTGCTAAAGGACCTCGGCCCCTCCTTATATATGCCGAAGGACAAAGTTACAAGTAGAGTAGCCAATTTGGTACTAATACTAAACCGTGCGGTACACGTCGTGTGCCGCACGTCTTCGTCTTGGACTGGGCCGCCTTCGGTGGTGAGGCCCAAGGATATCCGTGAGGGTATATGGGGGTCATATCCCCACAGTCACTCTCCAACACCAGCCGACAGGGTGCATCCTCGACTGGTGGTCGACGTGGCGCACGTTCTGGCAGACGTTCGCCAAGGGCGTGGACTCCCTGTTCGCTCTCATCGCATGGGAACTCTGGAAGGAGCGGAACGCGCGTTGTTTCTGGGGAGCAGCAACGAGCACACAAGGCGTCAAAGCTGTCATCGAGTTACAGGCCGAGCTCTGGATGAACGCGGGCACCACAAACTTGGGTTGTTTGCTTCAGCGAGTAGTACACCATTGAGCGTTGAGTTGGGTGCGGGCTTCGTTTACAAATCCTGAGTGTGCACCGCAATGTAACAAACATTCTCTTCTCTTAATACGAAAACGCGCAAGTCTTTTGCGTGATTGAGAAAAAAAGTGAAGACCAAATGGTTTGAAGAACAACACTGAGAGTCAGAACGAGAGACTCTGAGTAGATTGGGCCGAGCCCAAGCATTATTCGAAGGCCCAGAACTAGTAGTATTTGATCCAACTATATGAAAGCCCACTATACCAGCTCTTTCTTTTTTTCTATGGTTACCTTCTCTCAACCCGTTCCTTGTTTGTTCTGTTTTTACAAGAAAGCAATATATTTCAACAGGTTTATTATTCAACTGTTTTGACAAGAAATGTTGCTTCAATATTTTTTTGTTGGCTATAAAATTTTTAATTTTCTGGGTCAATTTTTCCTTAGTTTTTTTATAATTCAACTTTTCATGATTTCATAATTATTTTAAAAATTTATATTACCTCAACACTTTATTAATTTTGGTTCAAGTTTTTTTGCATATTTTATTAGTAAACTTTTCATAAAAGTTGTGGCATTGAATCCTCTAGTAAAAATTATCTACAAAAGGATGTAATATTTGTCAGTTGTTTTCATTTCCTTAAAAAAGGTTCACATAATATTAATGGTACGTGGTGCCTTGAATCAAGAGAAGAAGCCGACGCGTTACACTCTGGACATAACACAAAAGTTTAGAATTTTGAGATAGCTATGGAGAGACTTTAGAGCAAGGTTTAGAACCGGTTACTTTCACCTCTAACTACAGTAAGCTAAAATGATTTCCTCATTATGCTAAAACATTTACCTTGTACTTTAAAGCAAATTTTCTCATAGAATTCAAAATATTTATTTAGAATATTTTAATTTATTTATTCACCCAAAATTATTTTCCATTGTTTCTTCATGGCTCCTATTTTCAATATTCTTTTTAACATGGTTTTGTGTTTGAGCCTTTTTTTATGAATCTAGAATATTTTCATTTTCTTGAAGCAAAAAAAGTTTCTCCAATTCTTGGATATTTTTTTCTGTTGAGCGTGGAATGATTTTATTTTAAACATGTAGACCAATTTTCTAAAGGAGTCCAAACAATTTCTATAGGACATTTTTTATGAAGAGTAAAATGCACTGTAGGTCCGTTAACTTGCAGCCCTGTCTCAAATGGGTCCGTTAACTTAGAAACCATTTATTCAGCCCAGTTAACTTGTGAGACCGTGCACTCCAGGTCCAAAGGCAGATTCCTGGTCGGTTTTGCCTACGTGGCAAGGACAGCGTGGCACAGGCCCCGCATCTTTTTTCAAAAACACCCCCTGCAGCACCCTGTGATGCGCATGCTCTGCCTCCGCCTCCTCTGCCTCTGGTCCCGGCCTCCCACGTCGCGGATTTCATCCCGGCCGGCGACGAAGCCCGCCGGAGCGAGGCGAGGCGCAGGCTACAGGGGTGGACGGGGCTGTCACCCACGCCGGCGGCTCGCCCGCGGCAGCTCCCGCGCGAGGCAGAGCACCTGCTCGCCCGCGGCGGCGGCCCCCGCGCGAGGCAGAGCGTCTGCTCGCCCGCGGCGGCGGCGCGCGCGCGAGGCGTGGAAGAGCTCCGAGGAGCGGTGTGGCCACCGTCGCGATACGGGCGGCGCGGCCGCCCAGCGCGTGGGGAGGGACCGCCGCGGGCGCGCGCACGGGGAGCCCCGCCCGGCCGCCGTGGGCGCGCCTAGAAGCTCTGCCGGCTGCCCTGGGCACGAACAGGGGCGCGAACAGAGGCGGCCCTGCGTACGACGGGGGAAGGTAGAGGAGGCAGAGCAACACGTCGAGGACGGGGCGGAGCTCGACGTGGCTGGACGCGGGCGCCACCTCTAGGCAC
This sequence comes from Themeda triandra, assembly GCA_018135685.1. Lineage (NCBI taxonomy): Eukaryota > Viridiplantae > Streptophyta > Magnoliopsida > Poales > Poaceae > Themeda > Themeda triandra. The sequence goes on along the minus strand of JAENPR010001213.1, from coordinate 185,254 downwards.
GGGCGAGCGCGCCGCCGAGCACGGGCTGGCTCCGTGCTCGCCTCACCATGGCGTTCGAGCGGGCTCAGCCCCGCCGCCACGGGCGAGCTTCGCCTCACCGCCGGCGCGTGCTCCACCGCGTGGGTGAGCTCTGCCTCGCCTCCAGCTGGGCTCGTCTTGGTGCGACTCGTGGAGCCGGGCGACGAGCGCCACAGACTTGGCCCTGGTGCGGTTCCAGATGAGGATGCGGGAGATGGACGGGAGCGTGGCGAGGTGCGCCTGCGCGAGGGAGTGCGCGAGCGCAGCGAGGGGCGCCTCCGCGCCGGCGCCCGCGAGCGCGAGGACGGCGGGATGGGGAGACGAGGAGGGAGGCGACGTTGGAGGCGAGGGGTGCGCCCGTGGTGGAGCTGAAGAAGGAGACGACGCTGGGGAAGATGAGAGGGAAGGAGGGGTTCTTTTAGATAAATGGCACGGACCCATGCCATGCTGTCCTTGCCACGCCGGCAAAAACCGGCCTGGAATCCGCCTTTGGACCTGGAGTGCACGGTCTCACAAGTTAATTAGGCTGAATAAACAGTTTCTAAATTAACGGACCTATTTAGAACAGAACTGCAAGTTAACGGATACAGTGCATTTTACTCTTTTATGAAACTGATCGAATATGGCTGGAAAGACACGGAAGAAGCCGACCGACGAAACTGAAGAAATCGGTAAACTGACGAAACTGACGAAGAGCGTCTTGCACAATACCAGCCATGGTGGACGCGCCGTCCTCCACCGTCAGGCTGCCCCTCCCCAGAGGCGCACAAGCCACGGGAACAGGAGACCCTGGCCCTCCCGCTCCTCCGCGCCGCCTTCTCCCGCTCAGCTGAATCGCTGGCGGAGGCGCTCTCGCCGGAGCCCGCCAGCCGCCACCTTCCGATCCGTCTCCCGGCCCGCCCGTGCCGGGTCATTTCCACGACCTCCTCGCCAGCCTCGGCTGCTCCATCGCCTGAGGACGACGGCCCTCTCATTCCCGATCGGGTAACATTTCACATCTACTGTTCTCCCAACCAAGCCCCGATTGTGAATTTCAGGTTTCAACGGTTCAAGTTGATTGTGCAGTGAAATTTCTGTTAGCTAGGGAAGCAGGGAGTCATCGTTTCTATTCAGGCTTCTGAAATAATGTTTTTAATCAGAAATTTATTAGAAGTAAATTGAAGAGTTTTGAAGTTGCCATCATAACTCGAAACAAAAGTATACCACAAATGTAAGCAGAATATTGTCAATTGACGTTTGCTTCTGCAGTCTGCAATACTGAAAGGAATTTACAAATCACGTCAAATTATCAAGTGGTACATTAGTTGCCATCCAAATTTGTTTCGAGTCCCAAAGTTTTTTGTTTGGGTTGAAGCTGTGAATAACAACATTTTTCTGCCCCTTGAAAGCAAATATTTCATCGAACTGACAAGATCTCGACATCTTTTAAGACATATACCTGGCCTTAAATCCAATAATGCTACTAAGGCGTTTGATTGATGTAGCTATATTCGTTTTAATGTAGGGTTATTACCCTCTGAGGCTTCAATACTTGATGCTCAACTGCTGAAGTGTGGTGTCTCAGTGAAAAGCAACGAGAGGGCAGTGTTGACACTCAAAATTGGCCAAGGGTAAAATGACTATTTTTGTAAATTGTCAAAGGTAAAAAAGGACTTCACCATTGTGTTCCTCTCGTCGAGACGATTGAAAAACATATATGGATCATCCAATTTGAGGTCCGGATGCGAGAGTTATGCAACCGGGAAGACTACGTGAAGTACCGTTGGTACTACCGGCCCGTGAGGTCGGTACTACCGGCGATTGGCGGAGGCTGGCGCGATTTGGCGCAAAAATGAACTACCGGTACTACCGGATTACGTCGGCCACTACCGGAGGCCGGTACTACCGACGGTTGGCGGAGATTTGGTGCGCATTGGCGCAAAAATTGAACTACCGGTACCACGGCTTCCACCGGTACTACGGGAAGGACGATAGTACCGACAACTGTCCGGTACTACCGGAGTGCTGTTCCGAATCTAGCTTTCGGAATACCGAACCGATTCGTTCCTAGATCGGTTTGGGGTCAGTTTTGGACATGGGAAACTTGGAGATTATGCCTTGGAGATGTTTCCCTCGGGATAAGACCACCCCCCTCTATAAATATAAGAGGATCATGGCCGATTGATCCCATCCACATCAATCGACAAAACACAACACGATCAAACATGATCTAATCTATCTTCTCCTACCTCTCTCCTCTCCCTCCTCCTTCTCCGTCGCCGCTGCCATGAACAGGTGATCGACGACGACCACAAGCCCTAGAGCGGTCGGGCCGGCTAGGGCGCCCCATTGCCGCCGCACGTCCACACGGGTCCGTCCCGGGCGTGTGGGATTTCGGGTTTCAAGAGACTTCGCCGGCGTGTCTTGCGTATCGCGCTCCCGACGAGGCTCCTCCGGCGACGTGTCTTGCGTATCGCGCTCATCGCTAGAGGCACAAGGTCCGTGTGTGACATCCGCTAGGTGCCGGCCGATCCCCGTATTCGGCTTGCCCTACGTCTATCGTGCACCTAGCTGATCCCCGTATTCGGCTTGCCCTACGTCTATCAGGCGCCGGCCGATCCCCGTATTCGGCTTGCCCTACATCTACTAGGGGCCGACCGATCCCCGTATTCGGTTTGCCCTACACCGAGCGATCTAGCTCCTTACCCGGTGTGCTGACCTAAATTAGCGTCAACACACTTTTTGGCGACTCCGCTGGGGAACAATTGCTTCGGCTCTACTTTGTAGCTGAATCTTTCTGACCTAGCCTATCCATTGGTTTCAATTTTTTGTGTTCGCCGTTACCGTTGCATCTGGCCCGCAAGGTCGATCGCATCTGGTTGTGATCTCCCGTGATTTTTGTGCTATTCATTAGAAGAATTCAGCAAGGAGATCGAAGATCTAAGTCATGGAGTATCAAGGGGAATCATCGCATTGTCACTACAATAACCCTAAGGTACAACTTGCATTCGATGATGAGTTTTATAATTATTTTGCAAGTGATACAAATTGCAATGTTGATGTTGCTAGGCAGTGATGATAATAGATATTTTGCATCGGTCAATGCTCTTGATGAATATCATGATCAAGAACCGATGTTTGATGATTTTAATTCCTCTAGTAACATGCAACATGTAGATTCATATTCATCGGCTAATAGCTCACATTATTTGTTTTCACCACAAGAGGAGCCGATGAATGAGACAATTGGCTATGATGATAATTTAGCCAATTACTCTCAAGACTTAGCACCTTATGATATTGAAAATCATAATTCGGCTTCATATGATTTTAGCCGAATCAATGAAAATTCAGCAAGGTGCATTAGTAACAATTCTAATAATTCGGCTTCATGTGTTGCTACTAAGTCTAGCCGAATCAATGAGGATTCAACAAAGTGCAAGAAGGTCATTACTTGTGATTCGGCTTCATATGCTACTTGTAGCTTTAGCCAAATCGAAGAGGATTTAGCCCACGCTAGAAATCCATATGGCTCTTCTCAATGGAAAGTACCCGCTATCATAGGCCATACACTTTACATTATGATTACTTAAAGTCACCTAGTGGTTGGACTGTACCGAAGTTTGAAAAATTTAGCGGTGAAGATGATGATCATACTGCTTGAACACGTTCAATTGGGTATCTTGAGTATTTGCGGTTATGTAGTGCGAGTGAAGAAGACTATATGAAAGTGCGGAATTTTCCTTTATCTCTTATCGGTACCGCTTTTGTATGGTTTACATCTTTACCGAATGTTGTTGGATCATGGTCTTGTTTGGTAAAATTGTTCCGTAAACATTTTGGCAAGACCAATGGAAAAAGGCCGATTACAATTAAGTCATCGGCCAAAGGTCAATCCAAATTGGTCCCTTCGGCGTCTGAAATTGATAAGACCAGTTTTAGGAAGACTAATATTATACCTCCCGGTATGAGCTTGTCCTATTGTTTCTTTGATCGACAGGGCAAAATTGTTTTTAGGAAACATCCTAAATTGGTCCCTTCGGCGCCTGAAACTGATAAGACTAGTTTAGAAAAGACTAACGTTATACCTCCCGGTATGAGGTTCTCGTATTGTTTCATTGATCAACAGGGCAAGCTTGTTTTTAGGAAGCAACCTAAATTGGTTCCTTCGGCGCCTGAAACCGATAAGACCAATTTAGAAAAGGCTAGCACTATACTTCCTGGAGATGCAAATCCTTCACCCTGCAATAAAGTGTTTTCCATGGCTGAAACTTTGGAGATAAATAATCCGACCATCTTGATCCGACCGGAGCAGGCCGATTCTACTATTGGAAAGAATGTGATAATCGGCGAGCCAAGAGAGCCTAAGAAGCGAAAACAGATTTTGGACCGTGAAGTGGTGCTAGAGATGACCAATGGCAACCGGGAGAGTCTCAAGATTACTATCAAGTCTTCTAAGCTCGGGGCAAGCCCAAACTTACGTGGAGAAGCAAAAATCGGTTAGTAATACTATTATGCAAAAGATAGTAAGTAAGTCGACTTTAAAAGTCGGCCAAACCGATTCTAATATTGCTATGCGAGAAAAAATCAGCAAGACCGATTTCTCAAATCGGTCAAGCTAGTTGTAAGCAAAAACGCAAAGACTGCGTTTCCCATGGCCGATTGAGCTCTAGACAATCGAGCCTCAACAAAGTAAGACCGATTAAGCCATTACATGCAAACTTGCTAATCGAGTCCGAGAAAAGATCAATGAGCGAGTTGTTGCTAAAATTGTTTCTATAGGTGCTTCAACCAAAGAAAATGATGGACTGATTATTGTTGATAATCCGGACCAATCAAACATTGAAAAGATGTCAAGGGGCACTAGTGCTAGCAATTGTGAAGCTCAGAGCAAAGCATCAACTCCTAAGAATTTCAAACCACCATGGTGCCCTGCGGGTGTGTCAAGAACACAAAAGCGTAAACTTCAGCGTACTCGGTTGATGAGAGATACACTTATTGTTGTGCCTACCGATGAGACTTTGGTTGATTCGGTTTCCACTTGTTGATGATCTTGCTTTTGTGCATGTTAGAGAATCTTCGAAGGTCATGATGATTGCATACCTCAGACGCTATCTTCAAGAGGCCATCGAGATCTAATAAAACACCTTAGAGCATTGCATGTGACGGGGTATATCAATGACAATTTGGTCAATCACATGTTAGTGGACACCGGGGCCGGTGTGAATTTGATGCCTTATTCGCTTTATAAGAAGCTTGGTGGATCGATGAGGAACTAGTTAAAACCAAGAGAAAGATCAATGGAATTGGAGGCGGAAAACCTACTTTGGTCAAGGGACTTGTCTCAATGATGCTTACCGTTGGGAGCAAGACATTAGCCACCAAATTCTCCATTGTAGAGGTGCAAGGGAACTACGGTTTGATCCTTGGGCGAGATTGGATTCATAACAATCAATGTGTACCTTCTAGTTTGCACCGGTTCCTCATTCGGTGGGTGGATAACAAGGTTGAAGTTGTTCATGTAGATTTATTCACCTATGCTATGCTTGACGTCCCTATGCATGGGGGGCATGGTGATATGACATGCTTGTCAGGGAGAGATCTTACTAATGTTGAATTAATAGAGGAAGTCATGTTCCAGTCTCTCTAGAACCGATCGACAATCGGCTCCATATCATCATGTTATATGAATTACGCGAATAGGAATATCATCGGCCAATCTATATGAGCAAGTTGATATTGAAATTATTCCATGGCCGATGCATCTTGAACAAAATTTAGAAGCCGATTATAATTAATCGAGCTTCTCAAAGATTCTTTGTCAACACTACTTGTTCTTCGTGCATCTAAGTTGATTTTCATCCATAGCATTGCCGAAGTGACGCAAATGTGTTGCCTTGATTCAAGAAGATAGAAAAAAGGAACATGCTATTATTGATTAATGTCTTCTTGATCCGCAGACAAGGTATGCCCATATTTTAATATATATGCATGTCACTATATTATGTACTTGGTTTATTCCTTGCCAAATATATGTGTCATTGCATGCCAAGCCGGTGTGTGCATTTTATATCGGCTAATCCTCATTGTTAGGATGGGCAAGTGGGCATACACTTTTGCTGAAATATGATTTGATTCTTGAGCCACTAGAAATAATTAAAAGTCAAGTCATTGCTGATTTTATTGTTGAGCATGTTTTATTACCCATTGGAGGCTTTAATCTTGATTAATCGGCTTGCAAATAAGGCCAAGGTGTTGGCATGATTATTGTTTCTTACAGTATGCATTATTTGAAACATCAAGCCGATTAAAATCATATTTGCATCAACATTAGAGCCGAACATATTCTTTCATTCGGCTTTGGGTTATTGCACTCCATGCGGGTAAAACATGTTGAGGCCAAAGGCATGAAAAATTAAAGGTTAACATGATAAGCTCAACTATCATCGGCTATTGCATTGGTGGATGTAACTTCCATATGTAAGAATAGCCGATGCATATTTTTCGTGCGGTACTAGTAAATTGGTTCAGCCCGATTTGTGATGATCGGGATTAACCAATTCTTGAGTACATGCCGGCGATTTCTCGAATCGGTCTAGTTCAATTTAGTAATACTAGTGCCGATTTAGGGAATTGGAAGACTCCTAGAATAAAATATTTCCGGGATCCTAGCATCAAGTTGATAAGAGCATCCGGAGAGTTGCATTTAGTGAACTCTATCGGAAGATTTATGATGATTCGCTGCTCAAGTACTTAGGATCCGATCAAGCAAAAGTGGTCTGGGAGAGATCCATGAAGTAATTTGTGAAGTTCGTATAAGTTTGGAGATGATGCAAATTTGATAAATCTCCCAAGAGCAATCAACGAAAAATGTCTAGAAGTATTTTCCAAGTGTTTGGCAAGAAGCCTAGTGTTCTTCCAAACAATGGCCGATACATGTATCGCTCTTAGAACAAAATGGCCGATGTAATACATCGCCCTTAGTAGCCGCTAGCCGATGTGATGGGTATCGTTGCTAGTTGGTTGCAAGTGGAAGAGTATTTTCAAGTTCATTGACTAATTCACTTGAAAACGGGGGCATGTGTTGACACTTAAAATTGGCCAAGGGTAAAATGACTATTTTTGTAAATTGTCAAAGGTAAAAAAGGACTTCACCATTGTGTTCCTCTCGTCGAGACGATTGAAAAACATATATGGATCATCCAATTTGAGGTCCGGATGCGAGAGTTATGCTCCGGGAAGACTCGTGAAATGCGTTGGTACTACCGGCCCGTGAGGCCGGTACTACCGGCGATTACGGAGGGCGACGCGGTTTGGCGTAAAAATGAACTACCGGTACTACCGGGATTACGTCGGTACTACCGGCGGAGGCCGGTACTACCGACGGTTGGCGGATTTGGTGCGCATTGGCGCAAATTGAACTACCGGTACCACGGCTTCCACCGTACTGCCCCGGGAAAGGCCGATGAGTACCGACGTAACCCGTCGGTACTACGGGAGTGCCTGTTCCGAATCTAGCTTTCGGAATACCGAACCGATTCGTTCCTAGATCGGTTTGGGGTCGGTTTTGGACGTGGGAAACATGGAGATTATGCCTTGGAGATGTTTCCTCTTTTGGGATAAGACCACCCCTCTATAAATATAAGAGGATCATGGCCGATTGATCCCATCCACATCAATCGACAAAACACAACACGATCAAACATGATCTAATCTATCTTCTCCTACCTCTCTCCTCTCCCTCCTCCTTCTCCGTCGCCGCCCATGAACAATGATCGACGACGACCACAAGCCCTAGAGCGGTCGGGCCGGCTAGGGCGCCCCATTGCCGCCGCACGTCCACACGGGTCCGTCCCGGGCGTGTGGGGTTTCGGGTTTCAATAGACTTCGCCGGCGTGTCTTGCGTATCGCGCTCCCGACGAGGCTCCTCCGGCGACGTGTCTTGCGTATCGCGCTCATCGCTAGAGGCACAAGGTCCAGGTGTGGACATCCGCTAGGTGCCGGCCGATCCCCGTATTCGGCTTGCCCTACGTCTATCAGGCACCGGCTGATCCCCGTATTCGGCTTGCCCTACGTCTATCAGGCGCCGGCCGATCCCCGTATTCGGCTTGCCCTACATCTACTAGGTGCCGACCGATCCCCGTATTCGGTTTGCCCTACATCGAGCGATCTAGCTCCTTACCCGGTGTGCTGACCTAAATTAGCGTCAACAGGCAGCTAGATGTGTACAGGAAGAGGGAGCATATTTACTCAGAGCAGTGAAGAAAGGTGCTACTCAAATGAAAACTTGGATCTTCCGCCGTTAAGCAACTCTTTTCTTGTTGAAATTGTCCGAAATGCCGTTATATTCGCCATTATTCTACTTTTGGGTTGATGTCAAAACTTCAGCAAGCGAGAGGACTCGGAGAAAATGGTGATGGACATGGTGTCCGATCCAAACGGAATTAGGATCGTCAAAGAGGCTGCCATAGAGACATGGACATGGGAAAACAATGAGGTTACATGTACTTTTTGAGATATGTGGAGGTAGGTGCACATATTTATTCCATCTGATGCCGAGCCATTTGAGCAGACCACACATCATTTGGGAATTGTTAAATTAAAGAGGCTTGTATCTCATCAGCCATCACCCCTGTTGCCATGTGTTATATGAAAAGCAAGAGAAAAACGGATGTGTTGGGGGACAGCTGAAGCCTAGGCACCTGACGCTGGCCGAAAGGCCCCGAGTAATTCGGCGTGTGCCCATGAGATTCGGCGCCTCACCCTAATGCCCAGGGAAACTTGGGAGAAGATTCATCCGGTGCGTCGCCGGGACAACGGCGGACGCCGCCGGACGGATTCGGCGGGGACGCCGACCCGCCGGCGCCGAGACATCGTATTTCGAGCTCCTAACCACTTGTCTTAGGCAAGCGAGATGGAAAGTTGGTCCACCATCCCCAAAGGAGGCTGCTTACGGGGAAAGCGGCGTGAGCCCCCGATGACAAGTGGGGCTTGGGTGGTCGGCCGCCCGAGGGGACAAAGCTTGGTGGCGCAAGTTTGACCATTTAGCCCTTCACCGGTGGTAGCAAGGGCCCTTAGGGGCAAACCCTAAGGGCAAAATCGTCTTGTAAATGCCTACGGGCGACTATAAATATGCCCGGCGGCAACCGTGTAAGTGACGGATTCTCGAGTAATACACCGATCTTCCACCATCGTGTGCTATCCGTGTGTCTTTCGTTATATTTCGTATTCGGGGTTCTAGGCTTTCGGCCTAGAACAACATTGGCGCCCACCGTGGTTGTTGCTCGCAATGGCCATGGCACCGAAGGGAAAGGGCAAGCCCGGTTACGCAGAGAAGCTTCCGCGTCTGCGCGGCGCGGATGCCGGACTCCCGGCTCCGGCCGCGGAGGTGCTTCGGCATCTCGCGGTGAATGCACCGCCCGCAGCACCGAAGCACCAGTCTTGCAACCAGCAGATCCGCCGGATCACGAGGCGGGAGGCGGTATCCATGAAGTGGAAGTCGAAGACGACGAAGAGGAGGAACCGCCAGCGGTCGAGGATACTGAAAACGCGAAGCTCCTCAGGGTCCTTGAGGAGCATTCGTCCAAGGTAGCAGAGCTCACAGCGGAGCAAAATCGCCTGGCTAGCATCGCCGCATCAAGGAAGCGGGCATCGTCCACCCAGGCAGCCATTGATCAGGTAGCAGAAGAGGAAGCAAGGCTGCTGCACGAAATTCAGAGCCTGCAGGAGAGCGGTTCCACCTCACCGAGGTACACCAAGGATGTAGTTTTCATCGGGGAAAAGCGCAGCGGCAGCACCGCCGAAGCTATAGACATGACATCTCCCTTGTCCATAGCGATACAGTGTCACCCTTGGCCCATCGGCTACAAACCAAAGATACCTCGGTACAATGGCGAGGTCTAACCCGAGAAAGTTCATTTCAAGCTATGAAGCTTCGGTCCATTCGGCGGAGGGAACGATGCTATTCTCGCCAAGTCCCTAATCATGGCGGTCGATGATGTCGCGCATGATTGGTATATGTCTCTCGAAGCCATTGTCCATCACTTCGTGGCGAGGCAAAGGCGAGCCGTTAACCACCTTCCGGGGTTTCCGGACCGACAAGCAAACGACGTCGGATCTCGATGAACCCGTACTACCGGCGGATAATGACTGCTATCGAAATACACAGAGAATCATTCGGCTAAAGGCACACAAGCCGAATGTGTCGGATGACATCGTAATTGCGGCCGCAATAAAGGGCCTAAAAATCGGTCCGTGCGCCGAAGCTCATGCGGGAACCCCCAACAACCATCAAGCGGCTCTTCGACCAAATGCGAAAGTTCGCCAGATCAGAGGACGACTTGAACAAAAGAAAGGCTGCGCGTCACGGTTTCAAGCAAACCATGCCGAAAAGCACGGTGCAGGCCCCGCAAAAGGCCGCGAGCGAAAGCGATCCGGTTCATAATGTACAGCAGGATTCGGATGCACAACCTAACGATACAGCGCAGCCAGGGCCTCAGCAAGGTAGGGGCTCTGGAGGTCAGAACCGCGGAGGTCGCGGAGGAGGCGGCGGAGGCCGTGGCAAAGGGCGCGGAAAGGGTAACCGAACCCCCTACTGCGCGGTGTGTGGAGAAGACAAAGGCCACTTCACCAGAGATTGCAAGTACACCCAGCTCGCGAAACAGCAGTGGGAGAAAGACGAATCTGCAAACTCAGCAGAAGCACCGAAGCATGTATATCACACAGCTCCGGCTCCGGCATATCACCAGCCAGCATTTCAGGCATATCAATCTCCGTACACTTGGTACCACCCGAATTACATGCAGTTTCAGCAAGCCCAGCAGAACCGACAGCAGGCCGCCCCGGCGCCGGCTCAGCCGTCGGCGCCTCCAGAGAATCAAGCCCAACGGCGCGCGCGGACCGGAAAGCTCAAGGGAGCTGCAGGTGGTTAATTCGGTGGCACCGGTGAATATAATGCCGTCCAACGGTCACATATACGACATCAACGGAGGAACTAACCTGGAGCACGAAAACAAAAAAGCTCGCCGAGACTACGTCGGAAGGGTGCACTCGGTTTCGGTCAAGTGCCCAAGAGCGGACCCGCATGGAAAAATGAGCCCATTTCTTTCACCGAGCAAGACATCCGGGTCCGGATTACCCGCATTTCGACGCATTCGTCGCCCACTTTGCCTATGTCGCGGATACACGCCGCACAATATACTCATTGACAACGGCGCTCCGCCGATATTCTATTCACCAAGGCCTTTGACGGAATGAAGCTTAGCGAAAAGATCTAGAGCACGTCCGTAACGCCCTGTTCGGATTCGGCGGTCAAAGAATCGACGCCATCGGCAAGAAAACCCTCACTGTAGCCTTCAGCGAAGGTCAGAAGGTCAGGGCGGAAGAGATCACGTTTGATGTGGTCGACATACCATACCCTTACACGGCCATATTCGGCCGCGGCATCATCAACAAGTTCGACATCGTCATCAACCAGGGGTACCTATGCATGAAAATGCCTTCCCCGGGCGGAATCATCGCAGTACATGGTGATCAGATAGCCGCCAGGAATATCGACAGCAAACCCATACCAGGATACAGCGCGGTTCACGAAGTCAAAGAGACTGCGCCCAACGAAGACCATGAGTTTCAGCATCACCAGAGAAAAGAACCGAGGGCAGCACCGTGTGAAGACACGGTTCGAGTGCCACTCGGCTCCGGCGACCCGACGAATGTGTACACATCGGCTCCGCCTAAACGCCGAAGAAAGGGCCGAATTACTCGAAGTTTTTGTCCGAAAACCGGGATGTGTTCGCATGGTCGGCAAGGGATCTGCGGGGGGTAAACCGCGACTAGCGCGACCACCGGCTGAACGTCGACAAGCAAGCAAGGCCAAGGAAGCAGAAGCTAAGGAAAATGTCAGACGAGAGAGCGGCGGCAGCCGAAGCAGAAGTGCAGAGGCTGCTGGACGCCGGAGTCATCCGAAAGGTACAGTACCCGGAATGGCCGGCCAACGTGGTACTGGTAAAGAAAAAGAGTGGGAAATGGCGCATGTGCGTAGATTTCACGGATCTCAACAAGCACTGCCCCAAGGACCCGTACCCATTGCCACGCATCGACAAGTTGGTAGACATCGCGGCCGGGTGCGAAATGATGAGTCTCCTAGACTGTTTTTCGGGGTATCATCAAATATGGATGAACCCGGAAGACGAAGAAAAGACAAGTTTCATCACGCCCGCCGGAACGTTCTGCTACCGCCGAATGCCTGAAGGACTTCGGAACGCTGGGCCTACATTCTCCCGCATGACAGATGAAGCCTTTCGGGAGCAGAAAAAGAAAAACAATCTGTGGCCTACGTAGACGGCACAGTCGTCAAAAGTGACGAAAAGACGCACATAGCGGACCTCAAAGAAACATTCGCCGGCTGCGCGCCGGATTGAAGCTCAACCCGGAGAAATGCATATTCGGCATACGTAAGGGAAAGCTGCTAGGGTGTCTGGTATCGGCAAGAGGCATCGAAGCCAATCCTGAAAAGATCGCAGCCATCATGAACATGAAGCCGCCAGCAAACAAGAAAGATGTGCAGAAGCTCACGGGCCGCATCGCGGCCCGAGCCGTTTATCTCGGGTCGGCCGAAAGGGGGTTGCCCTTCTTCAGGGTGCTATGCGGGAAGCTGACGCATTCGACTGGGGCACCGAACAGCAGCAAGCGTTTGAGGATCTAAAGGCGTACTTGACCCAGCTCACCACACTCTCAAAGCCGGAGCCGAATGCCACGCTCATTCTATACCTCGCAGCATCACCAGCCGCGGTCAGCGCGGTTCTCGTCCAGGAAAGGGAGCATGAGGGGAAGATGCATCAGTTCCCAATATATTTCGTTTCCGAAGCACTGGCTGGGGCGAAACTCAACTATTCCGAGTGGAGAAAATCGCCTACACTGTCGTTATGGCATCAAGGAAGCTCAAACACTACTTTCAGGGCCATGTCATTCGGGTCCTATCCGCGCAGCCCTTGGAGGCCCTGTTTCGGAACGCCGAAGCAGTGGGCCGGATCGGGAAATGGGCCGCCGAGCTGAACCAATATGCAATTCAATTCGGTCACAGGGCCGCAATCAAATCACAGGTTCTCGCAGACTTCATCGCTGACTAGACCCCAAGTGGGGATGATCCCACCAGGGAATTCTCCGAACCCGAATGGACCGCGCCTTGCGATGGCTCTGGTGCGACGCCGCGCGGGCATTTCGGCAATCTTAATACCGCCTTCGGGCCCGGCCATTCGCTACGCGCGCGCGCTTGCGCTTCCTATCCACCAACAATTCGGCGGAGTACGAGGCGGTTCTGCGCGCACCGAGAAAGCGAGGGCCACGGGGTTCGTCGTTGCATCATCAAATCGGATTCGCAGTGGTCGTAGGACACATTCAGAAGGATTACGTGGCCAAGGAGCCCGAGCTAGCTAAATACCTATCCGCTATAAGAAGAATGGAGAAATTCTTTCTCGGTTTCACCCTGAGATACATTCCCAGGTCAGAAAACACAGAAGCTGATGAACTAGCCAAGGCAGCGGCTCAGGTTTCACCAATGCCGCCGGATGTATTCTATCAGTCCTAACGGCCAAGGCGGTTAAAGAAGAAGAGGAGAACCCGAGTGTCATCCACGCCATCGCAAGCGACGATTGGAGATCGGAGATGCGGGCTTACCTTCGGGGGACCTATGAGCCGGCAAGCAAGAAAGATGAGCGGCGCATGGCGTCCAGGACAAAGCAATTCTCCATCGTCGGAGAAAGCATGTACAAGGAGGGGGTAGTCGCCCCGCTTCTCAAGTGCATCGGCCGAAACGAGGGGATTCAGCTGTTAATTGAGATACATTCGGGTTCGTGCGGAGCGCATAGAGGCCCGCACGAAATCGCCCACAGGGCCATGCGGCAAGGATTCTACTGGCCAACCGCGGTCGAAGACGCGAAGAGCATTACAAGGTCGTGCAGGGGCTGCCAAATGTTCGCCAAGAACCAGAACCCTCCCGCAAATCCAACCAGGCCGGTATACCCCACTTGGCCTCTGCAGCGATGGGGGGTCGATATAGTGGGAGCTCTACCGCCGGCTCCGGGAATCTAAAATACGCCGCGGTGGCCCTCGAGTACTTCACCAAGTGGGTCGAGGCCAAGCCCTTGGCCAAGATAACCTCGAGCACACTAACCAATTTTGTATGGCGTAGAATTGTTTGCGAGATTCGGCGTACCCGCCTATATCACCGTCGACAACGGCAAAGCGGTTCGACTCGGCACGGTTCCGAACTTTACGCGAAGAGCTCGGAATCAAAGCGTCCTTCGCGTCGGTGAATCACCCCGCATCAAATGGAGCGGTCGAGAGGGCCAACGTCGACATCTTCGGCACCATCTCCAAAGCACTGGAAGACGCAAAGAAAGGGCGATGGGCTCAGGAGCTGGTGACAGCTGCCTGGGGCCACAACATCTCCAAGACCAGGACAACAGGATTCACTCCGTTCAGGTTGCTGTTCGGTGAGGAGGCGATCACCCCCGAAGAGGTGAAGCTCGGCTCATTCCGAACCGAAATCTCCCCGACGAATCCGATCCAGAGGATGGTGGAAGTCGAAGTCTCCGACAACAGAAAGTGCCAGGCGGCGCAAAACCTTGACGCCTACCATGCCGAAACTAAAAGCCGGAGGGACAAGAAGGTCCTCGGGAAGAGCTTCGCTCCGGCGACATGGTGCTCATCGGGCGACCGGACAAAGCGGGGGCAAATTACAGCCCCAATGGTATGGACCATACATCATCGCGCGGATGATCAGGACAAGCGTTTTCACCCTGGTAACCGAAGATGGTTCCGAATCAACTCACACCTGGAACGCAGACAATCTGCGTCGATTTTACCCATGATCTCATGCTCCACAAAAGGGGCTGTAATTTTCGTTTTTACTTTTCCTGCTACATTCGGCACTAACGCCTAAAGACATTTCGGGCTCTGCACTCTTTTTCCTCACTGAGGTTTTTTAACGAGGCATCCCCTGTAATAATTGCCACTACATTCGAAGTTCTATTTAGCACCAAGTTGTTGCTGTATGAAATGTTTTCACCGAAAACGGCCAAGCTGACGAGTTTGGCCATATATTCGGCATTCTCTCTCAGGTTGCAAGCAACCTATCCAGCCAAAAACGGCTGTAGGCAAACTCCCTAAAATACAGGGGGCTCGCCGGTGTCCTCTAGCTCAATAAAGCGAGCGGAGCCCACCAAGAATCAAGGCAGCCAATCAGGCGCTCTAATGACAAAGATACCCGTGAGAATAATCAATGCACGGTTAGGTTAACACATTTACAACCAAAGGGGACAAAGGGCCTATATAAACAAGGCACCCCCTCGGACTCCCCAATCTCACCAAACTATGTCAACTCTCCGTCTCGGACAAATGCCGCCCCAAAAGCCGGGTCGCCAATCTATTAGGGATAGGAAGCACCGGAAAGGGTGGATTCGGGAGCTCGGAGAAAGACCGCTTCCAAACCATCACCAACCGCATCTGGTTTCGGTATCCCCGGCAAAGCCCATTCGGCATTCACCGAGGCCCTCACTAACCACGAAAGCAAGCACGCCGGGTGCCGCGTTGTTTTGCTCCACCAAGATCCGGCGAGCAACACTGTCAGTATACCGCATCTCGAGCCCGGATGATGGTACAAAGAAGCGCTTCATCAATGGCTGTTTCGGGAACCTCCCCCATCGCCCACGAGAACAAAGCACTCCGGGCCGCGTGCGTCGTCACCTCGGCCCGCGGTGGCCGCCGAAAAAGCAAAAGAGCATTCGGCGCTAGCTCCCACTCCATATCAGCGCGGACCGCCAAAGCATGGCCCGCCAGTCGACAGCACGCGAGCCGCTCGGCGTCCGCAACAATCCAGCCCCCGGCGTCAGCAAAACTTTTCAGGGCCACGTCACAAAGGTTTCGGATCGCAACTGGAACTTGTAATGATGTAAACTCATAACCCCATCACTATAATAAAAAGAATACGTCATTCTCATACAAAATTTTCCAAGAAGGCGGCTAATTCGGCGCCTAAGCCGAAAGTTAGCCAAGTCAAACCGATTCGGCGACAAAGCCGAAATGAGGGCGCGCGTTCTTTCCAACTTAGCCGAGTTGGGGGACGGCATTTTCAAAACCAATCCGGCGTCAAAGCCGAAATGAAGGCGCGCGTTCTTCCGACTTAGCCAAGTTGGGGGAACGGCGTTTTTCAAAAAGCGATTCGGCCGAAATGAGGGCGCGCGTTTTTTCCAACTTAGCCGAGTTGGGGACGGCGTTTTTCAAAACCAATTCGGCGTCTAAGTCGAAATGAAGGCGCGCGTTCTTTCCGACCTAGCCAAGTTGGGGGACGGCGTTTTTCAAAAACCGATTCGGCGTCTAAGCCGAAATGAAGGTGCGCGTCCTTTCCGACTTAGTCAAGTTGGGGGACGGCGTTTTTCAAAAACAATTCGGGTTCTAAGCCAAAACGAAATCAACCGCGCTTTCCTTTCGACTTAACTAAGTTGGGGGACGGCATTTTTCAAAAAGCGATTCGGCGGCTAAGCCGAAAAGAAACCGCGCTCCTTTCGGCTTAACCAAGTTGGGGGACGGCGTTTTTCAAAAACCCATCCGGCGTCTAAGCCGAAACGAATCCGCGCATTTCTTCTCGACTTAACCAAGTTGGGGACGGCATCTTTCAAAAACCAAAATTCGGCGTTCTCGGCGAATCCTTTGCCTAATCTTTGAAGCACACAAAATACGTCGAAGCCGAAATGCGCTCAAAACAACACAAACGCGTTACGCTCGAAGCAATCCAAACTTAAAAGCAACAAGTTAGGTTTTACATCCACTGGGCATTCGGCGACACACGCCGAATGCTTTCAAGTTCTCAAACCAAATCACCAAGTTTTTCGCCGCTATCCGCGCAAGGGGCCGGACTTAAAAGTCTTTTAATCCCGCGATCGGCCGCGGGGCATTCTCATCATCGGTGGCGGCCGGAGCGAGGGGCGTCGAAGTTTGAGTTGGAGCGGGCTGGACTCGGTGCGGGACCGGACGGGGTGGGCGAAGTAGTAGCCGTAGAGGCGCTGGGCGGAGCGAGGATCTCGGTCATTTCGCGCATGGGAGTGCCCATGGTGGACGACCCCTCCCTCTCGTCGCGCGCCTGAATATAGGCCGCGACCTTGGCCTTGATCACCTTCCCCTCGTCCTCATCCTGCCAATAAAACACAAGTTACAGTGAGCTTTCGGTCAAGTGGTTCGGGTCGCAAGATTCGGCAAGCGCGCCGATTCGCTACCCTCGTACCTTTGCACGCGTAAGGGCCGCGCGCGACGGACTCGGATCCCGGCCACCCGAACCCCAAAACCCGTCGAAGAACCACTTCTTCGCGGTCTTGTCGAGCGTCGGCATCGTAGTCCCGGGTGGGCGTTGACGTCCTCCGCGGCTTCAACCCCGGCGTAGTGGTCACATCCGGCGTCCTTAAGGGATTTGCAAAGGGCGCGCACGCTTTCAAAAGCAGCGTATTCGCGCCCAAGCTCGACAAGCCCCTCAAGAGCGTCGAGGCCACCGTTCAGTAATCGAACCTTCTCCAGGGTAGAAGTTCCCGCGGGAGGGGTGTGGAAATCTTCACCTACCCCAGAGATCATCCGTTGCACAAGGACTATGGCCTCGTCAACGGATAACCCCAGGTTTCGGTGGTTGGCCCGATACCTCTCCAGGCTTCCCGTTAGCTTCGTCCGGCGCTGTCTTGTTTCTCCTTCGCCAGCCTTCTCCTTCGTCTCCTTCTCGCCCTCTTTTGCCACAAATTCTCGATGACGGTCGGCTTTTCTTCAAGTTCCTTGGCTCGCCTTTCGGCGTGAGCCAAGGTGCCCCGCTCTGCTTTGCCGGGCGTCCACAAGGACGGCAGTCTGCAAACAAGCAACATAGGGTCAATCGGTTGGCCACCCGAATCCGGTCAGACGAAACCGCGCGTTGCGGGGCTTACCGAGATAGAGTGGAAGTTGATGGCAGACAGCAGCTCGCCGCGAGCGGTGGCCATCAAGCCTTGCTCGGTTTCGGTGGCGCTAACGCGCCCTTGCATTCGTGAGCAAAGGCCGCCCTCCCGACGAGCGGCAAGACACCGGCAAGGCGCGGGTCCACATTCGCCACCAAGCGACAATCGGAATCCCCGACCCCTAAAGCACGAGCAATTCGGTAAGTTTCAGCTTGCTCGAATTCCCCTCTTCCGGGGACAACGACCCGAATATACCCTCATTTCACCGTAGCGAACTGGGTCAACGTCCATGGGAACAAACCCATGGCCGAACAAAGACACATTCGGCCATCTCGGGCGTCATTCGGGTCGTCTCCATATAAAAGCGAGACTTACGGAGACGGCGGTCGTCTTGCGAACCGCTATGTGCCGTGCCTTGGGCGACAACGTCTTTTGCCGCCGCTTCCGGTGGGCCGTTTCGGCTCCGCGGCTACGGGTTTCGGCATCCTCGCCGGAGCCAGCGGGTGCGTGTCGCTCTTAGCCTTCTTCCGTTTCCGGCCTCCGGGTCGAGGCCGCTCCGGCTGAGGAGCGAGTTGACGTCCACGTCGCGGGGCTCGGGATCTTTCGGGACATCTTTGTCACTTCCTTCGTCCGGCACCCGAATTCCTGCAACACAAAGCGACAGCAAAAGCGTGAGTCAGAGCCGAATGCGGGATGAAAAGGAAAATAAAAGGAGAAGGGAAAAAATCTCCAAAACTTAGAACAAGAAGGGCCAAGCAAGGCCAGCAGCACGCGCAATGCATTCGGTACCGTGTGCCCCGCCGATCCCTCGACGGATTCGGCGGCTTGAAGGGCCGGTTGGCGGCTTCGTTTCAAAGGTTTCGGCCGAGCACGCTCGGCCATTCGGCGACCTACCCGAATGTCTTCGTCCTCGCGGCGCCGCTTGCCGAGCCCTCTCCTTCCGTGCGCGGTTTTCGGCTTGAGCCGTGCCGGACGGACGCCGAATGACGACCGGCGCCCGACCGCTTCCGCGCCCTCTCCGCGCCCTCGGCGGCCCGGCGCAAAGAATTGGCGCGTGGCGGCCACCGAAGTGCCGACCGCGGCATCCGGTTCTCCCACAAACGGTCCTTCTCGCCGGCGTAGGGCGGTCGGGTACTCTAGGCTCATCGGCTCCGGATGCGATTCAAGCGGCCTTTTTGATCGAGTTGACGCGGTTTCATCTCGTGCTCCTTGTCGCCGTACGGACCGCATATTTGATTGGCCCGACGCTCAATTTCAGCAAGGAACGCCGAATCCGAGGAATAGTCGGGGGTCGTTTCGGCACCGGCGCCGGACCCTTGTAGTTTTCTTTGAGGCAAAGCACGCGAAGCGCATGCCGGGCCGAGCGGCCAGTAGCCCAACGACGCATCTCCTCCACCATGTCCCGGCTTGTCGCGATTGGCCGTCGGCCGATAAGATTCGCGGCTTCCTCGTTCACAACATCCATCCGTGCGCGAAGCTCACCTTGGGTAACCCCGACCATGGGAGTCATCGGCGACACCAAGCCGTGAGCTTTCGCGGTCCCAAACGTTTTGCTTCGGCCACCGCCGAATCCTCACAAACCCGAATGTAGAACCGGTGTTTCTTCCGGTTGTCCCACTTGCTCTTAAAGTAAGGAACCATGCATTCGTCGGCCTTCTTCTTTGCGGATAAAGTTGAAGGACCCAATTTCCATCCGGTAGTCCTTGTCCGACGAATATTTCCCGTGCCGGTGTGATTCATAAAGGTCCACGAATAGGGGAACGCTCGGGGGCTCCCCATCATCTTCAGCACATCGCGTAGACACTAAGCCTCGAGATGGCATTCGGCGTCATCCGGTGAAGCCGCGGCTTGAATCGGTCAAGAACGAAACCGGGAAAGTCCTCCTCCAAAGGAAAGTGTAGCCCGGCTCTAAAGTAATCCCGAAACACGACCTCGTGGTCTCGGGGATCCGGGTATTTTTCTCCTTTAGGGGCGCGCGGCACTTGGCTCTCTCAAAGAACCGTCAAGTACCCATCCCTCACGTAGCTATTGAGTTTTGCTTCGTCAACATCCGATTCCCAAGCAAACAGGGACCACCCCACGGTTTGATGCGCTTCGCGCGGGCCCGAATCCGCATCGGCGACACCCCGACACGTTGCGGGGAGCGATGCTATGGGTGTCCCGCTCCCCAAACCTCGAAACATTCGACGTCCCGTCCATAAAGTTTTCCCCTTCGACTCGAACCCGAATCATCCTCAACGACAACCGGGGCTATCGCGCGTAGGGGACCGCACGCCTTCCCGGCCGCAATTGCGGCTCGGGATTCGGGCCGAGACGGACTCGCTCGACGACTCCGAGCTGGTTTCGGCCGAGCCGCGGATCCGATTCCGTTCCACCGGATCGACGGATTCGGTGCCGAGGCCGGGTCCGAGAGATTAAGGTTTTGGCTATCGATCGCCGACGAGCTCGCCATGTTAGTTTCGAGGTCGCCGAACTATAATATAAAACAAAAGAGCGAAACGTAAGATGCCTTCCGCGGCACTGACCCGAAGCAAAACAGAAAATCCCGAACCCCGGCAACCGGCGAATTCACTAAAAGATGAAAAGAAAAAGGAAACTCACCGAATTCGCAGGCGCCGCCGAAAGCCTTTTGCGGATTTCGCCGAATACTCCAAGGTCTCACCTCACACGCGCGAGAGCGATGGAAGCGTGAAAATGACGCCGGCCGCGCGGGGCCTTTTATAGGCGCGCGTCGTGACCGTTACGCGACGAAGAGTCGCGTCGGGCGCGCATCTCGAGACGACGTTTCGCGCATCCCGAGATGGCGGTTCACGCCTTCCATCCAAAAAAAAAAAAAAAAAACCCGTTTGCACGCCTCGATCCCGAGAGCGGGCTCTCCGTGCAAAATGGGACGGCGTTAGGCAATCCGGCCAAGGCGCCGAACCGGGCAATTCGGTCGAGGAGCCGGGTCGGAGACCCGGTTCGCCCGCCAGTGTGCGAAACAGACCCGGGGCCTTTCGGCTCACCGAGGCCTTCGGCATCCTATTCCTTGTCGGCCCCCACCGAATCCCGCAAGGTGGGATTCGACGGGCGCCGAGGGCTACTGTTGGGGGACAAGAAGCCTAGGCACTGACGCGGCCGAAAGGCCCCGAGTAGTTCGGCGTGTGCCCATGAGATTCGGCGCCTCACCCTAATGCCCGGGAAACTTGGGAGAAGATTCATCCGGTGCGTCGCCGGGGACAACGGGCGGACGCCGCCGGGACGGATTCGGCGGGGACGCCGAATCCGCCCGCCGAGACATCGTATTTCGAGCTCCTAACCACTTGTCTTAGCCGTTTGCGGATGGAAAGTTGGTCCACCATCGCCAAAGGAGCTGCATTTGGGGGAAAGCGGCGTGAGCGCCCGATGACAAGTGGGGCTTGGGTGGTCGGCCGCCCGGGGGACAAAGCTTGGTGGCGCAAGTTTGACTGTTTAGCCCTTCACCAGTGGTAGCAAGGGCCCTTAGGGGGCAAACCCTAAGGGCAAAATCGTCTTGTAAATGCCTACGGGCGACTATAAATATACCCGGGCGGCAACTGTGTAAGTGACGGATTCTGGAGTAATACACTGATCTTCCACCATCGTGTGCTATCCGTGTGTCTTTCGTTATATTTCGTATTCGGGGTTCTAGGCTTTCGGCCTAGAACAACAGGATGTCTATCGTTAATTAGACAAGATTCTTGCTTGACAGATTCATACGTGCAATCCGACGATGGCTGTTTTGCTTGACAGATTCTTGTTTCTGTATTGCTGCCTCAAACTATCATTATGTTTGTGGAGGGACTGTACTACATTTCCTCAAGGAAATTTCTATTGCCCTTAGTATATTTGTGGTCTGAGAAGTACAGGAACAGGGAATCAGGCTCACCCTATACAGAGGGCTCCATTACCACATCTCTGATTCTATGCAGCTCAATGGCTGCATTTTTCATGCTCATTCTTTCTGACGGGGTTTGCTTTGAGCAGGAGATGCCGACTCTGACAACCGAAGCTAAGCAACCCAGTATTTTGTCGTACTTTGCAGCGTTTTCATATGGTTGCACCTCTAATAGCACTGTATCCACAATTTCCGTCAACTTGTCAGGTAAGGCCATATCAGCAAACAAGTGCAAGCTCAATATTTCTCTGAACATATCATCAGTAGGTGCTTTCCCTGTGAACATCTCCAGAAGGGTAATCCCAAAGCTGTAAGCATCACCCGCAGTGGATACTTGCCCACCTCCTCCATATTCTGCAAGAACAAGTATGTTGATGATTAAATACTCAGTTCTGATTTGTGTACTGAGCTACAGATTAAGTTGTTAAGAATTGAGTACAGTGAACATTGCAATTACCTGGAGCAACATATCCAACGGTTCCTCTTATCCCTATGGAGCTTCCAGTATATGATCTTGATATGTTCACGGATTCACCAATCAGTTTTGACAGTCCAAAGTCGGCAACATAAGCAGTCCAGTCACTATCAAGGAGGATGTTCTTAGGATTCAAATCACAATGGATGACTGATGACCGACTATTGTTGTGAAGATAATCTATTGCATCAGCAACATCAACTGCAACATTCAAGAGTTGGATTAAATTTAACTTGTGCAGCTGCTCATCCGTTTGCCGATGCAGCCACCTGTCCAGGCGGTAGTTGGGCATGAACTCGAATACTAGTGCCTGGAAGTCATTGCCTCTAGTATCAACACTAGAGCAGCAGGTAATGATATTGATCAAATTTCGATGCTTCACCCGTCTCAAAGGTTCACATTCTGCCAAGAAACTTCTTGAAGAACCAGATTGCTGAAGACTGAACACTTTGACAGCTACAGCAACATTTCTGAGTGCTGGAAGAGACAGCCTTCCTTTATATACAGAATCATATTTTCCTGCACCTACCAGATTGGTGGGTGCAAATCCATCAGTAGCTTCAAACAATTCAAGGTAGGAAATTCTTGGATACTTGTCGGCCAACCCAATAAGGTTATCAGTTTTTGTCTTTTCAGGTGTTCTTTTCCCCTTTAACAGAAAAAGCACAAACAATAGAAGAGATATGCATATAATAGTGCCAGCAATGGGAAGCACAACCATAAGCTGTCCACGATGCTGCTTCTTTTGTGGCACATCCTGACATGGAGGCAATTCTAGCTCTCGAATGCCTCCACAAAGCCCATCATTTCCAACCATTTAGAATCCAGTCATGTTAGCAAAAACCCCGTGAGTTGGAACCTCACCATCAAGGTTATTAAAGGAGAGGTCTAGTTCAACCAAGTTACTTATGCTCTCAAGAACTTTAGGAATCATTCCAGACAAATGATTATGTGCCAGACATAATTCTTGTAGACCAGTGATATTTCCCAACTCTTGCGGTATTGTTCCTGACAAGGCATTCCTTATGAGGTTCAGTGTGCTGAGGCCTCTAAGATTACCAAGTGAATTGGGGATGCTACCTGTGAAGGAGTTGTCTGCCAATCCAAGGTACACCCGAGACTTGCACATTCACCGATTGTAGCTGGTATTTCTCCAGAAAAGTTATTTTTGGACAGATCGAGAGTTTGAATATTTCTTAGGCTGCCAACTTGTGGAGGAATTACCCCAGATAAGTAATTATCAGATAGCAATAGGTAATCTGTGAGTAACGGGAGGCCAAAGATCTCAGTAGGGATAAAACCCGTGGGTAAATTGGACGACAAATCCAGGTTAGGTAAGTTTATCAAGTTACCAAGGCTTCTAGGAATGGGGCCATCAAGCCTATTGTTTGACAAGGAAAACAGTTGCAGCTGTGTGAGGTTGCCAAAGGAGGAGGGTATATTTCCTGAGAATTGATTATTTGCTAGCAACAATACTTGCAGATTTGTAAGTTTTGTGATATCTTCAGGAATCACACCATGCAGGTTGTTTTCACCCATGTCTAGGTTGCTAAGGTTGACAAGGTTTCCTAAGCCTGAGGGGATCACCCCAGATATGCCATTGGCTGCGATGCTGAGCCAATGAATCTGTGTTGAAAAATTTGCGATGGAAGTAGGAAGCATTCCTCCTAACCTGTTCAAGGTTAGATCGATCAGTTGAAGACGGGTGCAGGTTGTATACAGCGTGAAGAACTCCCAACCCTGTTCATCTTCTGCTTGCAGTATATTTCCACCCATCGCGACTTGAAACGGGCACAGCTTCCCTATCTCAGGTGCCACCCTCCCTTGGAATCTGTTGCTTGTAAGAGATAATATTTGGATCATGGTGGCATTACCAAGTGAACTAGCAATTGTTCCAGACAGCCGGTTGTTAGTCAATAAGAGCATTCTGAGATTTGGCAAGTTGGCACCAGCATCAGCTGGCAAGCTTCCATGTAACTTATTCGATGCAACTCCGAGATATTGAAGCGATGACTTGTTGAAGAGATGTGGTGGAATTGTGCCGGAGAGATTATTTCTACCCACCTCAAAAAAATTGAGATGGTCTAAATGGGAAAGGCTTACAGGTATGCTCCCTACCAGTCTGTTCTCAAGGACATCAAGAAGCTGAAGCAAGGTAAGATTACCAAGTGATGGTGGGATGCTCCCAACTAAATTATTGTAGTGGATGTAGAGGGTGTGAAGCTGCGACAGCAGTCCAAACTCATTAGGAATTTCACCTTCCAGTTGGTTGACTCCAAGGGAGAGGCGGACGAGGCTGGAGCAGTTGCTTATTTGTGGAGGGATCTCACCAAAGGAGTTATTAAACAGAGAAAGGAAGTGCAGGCGGTGTAGATGGCCGATGGTGCGTGCATGGCACCTCGCCGACCAGCATGTTGGATTCAAGGTTGAGCTTCTGAAGGAATGTGAGATTGCCAATCGCCGGAGAGATGGTGCCCAAGAGCTGTCTGGATGACAAATCCAGCAAGGCCACTCTGTCAGGGTGCCAGCGGCTGCATGTCACGCCGGCCCACTGGCAGACATTGGAGCTTGTGCTGTTGCACGAGGTCAGCCAGCCCATGGGGTCGGAGAGCTCCAGCTTGATTGCCAGCCACTTCCTGCTCCATGGAGGAAGATGCATGCCTGCACATAGAGTGGCGCAGGAGCATCAGGACGAGCGTGTGCGGAGTACTCATGCTTTCAGCTGCGGTGTGTCAAATGTTAGGCTTTTTTTTTTTTTTTTTTTTTTTTTTTTTTTTTTGCTCGCCATTGCAGCACAGCAGCGAAGCAACTAATAGTGGCCAGTTTTCTGTAAGTCAACTAGTCAGCTCAACTTTTCTGTACATATCTATCAGCCCAAGACTCCAAGTCATGTACAGTGACCTCTTTTTAGTCTTTGAATCAGTCCAAGACTCCAAAGTCATGTACAGTGACCTCTTTGTGGACTAGTTCTTTGACGCTGCCCATTATTGGATTTTTATTTTTATTTTTTTTAACACACTTTAGTAGGTAGTACAAAAATATACCCTCTATCAGCTAAATTTCAAAAATACACTCACTGTATTAATTTTAGCTACTAATTTTTAGTACTAATAGACCAAACAGGCCTAAGTTGACATAAGATCAACCCTTTTTCTCTATTCTTTTCGGTAGAAAATACTGCAATTCCTTTTAAATATGATATATCATCTAGAAAATGAGCCGATAATCAAGGAAAGTAAAAACTTAATTACTCTCTCCATCCTAATTAGTGAGAGGCAAGATTACTTAATTACTCTCTCCATCCTAATTAGTGAGAGGCAAGATCATCTTTTGCCAAGCTTCTTAGTTTATCTAAAAGTTGCCTATATTTTAGGACGAAGGAAGTAGTGTGGAGCAAGGTGGTCTTTTATAAAGCTTCTTATTTTTTTTTAAAAAAATCGTTTATATTTTTTTTTAGGATGGAGGGAGTAGCTAGTGAGGGGTGAGGTGGTCTTTTACGAAGCTTCTTATTTGTCTAAAAATCACCCATATTTTAGGATGGATGGAGTCATTAGGGGTGAGGTGGTCTTTTGCGAAGTTCCTTATTTTGTCTTAAAATCATTTAGATCTGTTATATTGTAGGATGAAGGAAGTAGTAAGCAAGAGCTAAAGAAAAAAATTATGATTATAAAATAAAATTGCTATACGTGGCAACCTTAAATGCAATGCAATACAAGCACACTCTAAAATTAATCGTGGCTACCTTAGTTAAAAAGGTGTGGAAGTCAAACACGTGCAGTAGACGTGCAGTTCCCAGATGCTCTCTCCAGGGGGCGGGTCTGTGAGCTCTGCTCTCTCCGTTCCAAAATATTTGTCGCCATTGCGCTTCCCGAGAAAACAAATACCGATAATTATATTTTAAAAAATATTAATATTTATAATATATAATTAGTATCATTAGGAAGATCTTTAAATCTAATTTTTTAATAAATATATTCAGAGATTTAAATATTATGTATATTTTATATAAATCGAGTTGACACGAAAAAAAAAGACAGTCAATTTAGACCGGAGGGAGTAAGAGCTTGCGGCTATTGGGAATCGCATCTGTTTGCTGTTTGCATCTCTCTTTCTTGTGGGCTAAGCACCAGGCCTCTTGTAGCGAAACTCGTTGATGGGCCTATGGCCTTTTGTGGACTGCTGATGAAAGGTGGGCGCGCGGACACTGGCCGTAACCGTAGCAACTCGCGTGTGCCACACACGCCCTGCTCTGCTCTGCCTCTGCGCGGCCACGATTGCGCCGGCCGCCGGCTGGCCAGGCCCTCGTAGCTACCGGCCGGCCAGCCCCCTGTACTGCGTCGGCGCGCTTCGACTACCGGAACTTTTCGAGGCCTCATTTCGCCGGAGGAGCTCCCAAGCTTGCGAACCCGGTGCCGTGGGCTCGCCGGCCACCTGTTCGGCGGAATGCGGCATCGAGATTTTTGGCTCTCCCACGGCCAGTTCCCTCGGCAGAGGAGGGAGCCACACAGCTGCACAGGAAGCCAAGGCAAAGCAGCCATGATCTGCTTCTGCCGCCGAGAGAGCTGCCCGGCCCATTCAACAGCACAAACGCTCGTATGTATTTTCTCTCCTCCCCTTGCATCGCCGAGGAGTGCCTCTCATTATGATGCCTGGTCACCACACGACTCTCGCCCGTCTATCAGCTTGGGCAGCCCAAAGTCAGCAACTTTAGCACCAAAGTTGTCATCTAAGAGAATGTTTTGCGGTTTGATATCAAGATGAGCAATTCTCTGCCTACAGTCAACATGAAGATAATAAGATGGGCTCTTAGCTACATTTCTTATAATCTTTCTTCTTGTTTGCCAATCGACAGCAGCTTTGTTGTCTCCATGGTACATCCACCTATCTAAAGATCAGGCCTCTTGGCATGTACGCATAGACTAACAGCCTGTGTGATTTCTCAGTGCAGAAAACAATTAGCCTTACCAGATTGATGTGTTGAATGCTGCCGATTGTCTGAATTTCAGCAAGGAATTCCTTTCCTCCTTGAGCAGCTCGATGCAAGCGTTTTACCGCAACCAGTTGATCATCTAAGTCCCCCTTAAAAACTGAGCCGAAGCCTCCTTCCCCAGTCTTACTACTGAAACCTTTGGTTGCTACTTGAGTGATTGAAAAGTGAAACATTGTCGGCCTTCCAGGTAGCTCACCAAACTCATCTTCATCACCTTCCTTTTCATTTCTCCCCCATCTTATGATCGTACTGACAATTGCAAGCAGTACAAGGGCAGCGGCAGCCCCTCCGGTTGCAAATGGTACAAACGGCTCTTTTCTTCCCCAATCGTGGTGGATGTGTGATCTGTGTCTTCAGGAATGCCATGCCCGGTTGCTGTTCCCACCCGTTGGTGACGTGGGCCGCGCAAGCGGCAAGGCCGGCGTCGACCTGCGAGAGCATAGCCTCTCTAGCCGCGGGTCACGGTCTAGGTCGATACTTTTCCAATGTAGTCGGATAGCTTATTACTCACTAGGGAGGGCCTGAGCATTCACTTCCAACTGTTTAACCCCCTTAGGGCGCCGCCAAGGCGTGTTGTACTGAACATTTTCTCTATCTTAATACAAAGACGCGCAAAGCTTTTGCGTGATTGAGAAAAAAAAATGAGGACTTCTGAGACCAGTAGGCATGAGCCGTTTGAAGCACCTTTGTGAAACTGGAACACAGCAGCCTGGCAAGAGCAATTCCCCTACCATGCCTGCTTGCAACTCTCTTCATCAGTGAGTACTGCCTAGCTACCTATTTATTTATATGATGCCACGGTGTTGCAAATTCTTCATATCTGCAAAGGTCTACGTATTGCACGTAGTTTCTGTTGCAAATTCTTTTCTTTAAAAGATGCCACGCGACATAATAGTAGAATATGACTGTAGCTGTGTAGACCAACTGCTACTGTATCTTAAAATTTGTGAAAAATATAGCTATATTATTTTGCATTAACCACAACTTATGCTCGGAAGTCAGAGCTATTCTTTTGCTTGAAAAAAAAAAAAAAGAATCCTAAAGGGTAACACTAACAAAGATCTAATATAAGTTTACGGCATCGGTGTTTTCACTTGATTCTATCATTCTTTGATAGTAGCATATATTGTGGCACCATGTGTTACAATTCTTCCCAGGATAAGTAACTTGGTACTAATTTTTCTGTATAAAAATTATTTCACATGCATAGAGAAATTTGGAACCCAAAATATTGGACTATCTGAGAATACTGTTCTGTGCAACAGAAACATGATTGATTCTTGGCGTACAAATATTATGTATGTGATCTTTGTTCAGAATTGCTTCACTTCACCTAGGACCTGATAAATGTGAGGCTAGAAGTGGAGCTGATGAAGACAATTTCCTATCATCGCCTTGGTTGGCTGGAACCATAGCTACAAAGTTGAATTCTATATTAGTTTCCACATTCAGCGTACCTTCCAATACTTTGACAACAACTGACATTTGAGGCCTTTTGTTGTAATCAATCTGCAAACACCACATGGCAACCTTCATCATCTGAATCACTTCTTGCTTGTGAATTTGCATTTCATCGCAGTTCATATCAATCAAATCTTCCAATTCATCATTCCTTGCCTTCTCCTGCAATATGCTAATGAGATGAACGGTTTCTTGGGGTTGGGAATAATCAAGATTCTTTCTTCCACTGATGATTTCCATGACTACTACACCAAAGCTATATATGTCAACCTTCTCAGTGATTTGAGATGTCAACCACTCGGGAGCTAAATATCCAGGAGTGCCTCTCATTCTTGTAATCACATGGCTCTTGTCCCTGTCAATCATCTTAGCTAGTCCAAAATCAGATAGTTTTGCTCTGAAGTTGTCATCTAAGAGGATATTTTGTGGTTTGATATCCAAATGAGCAATTCTCTGTCTGCACTCTTCATGAAGATAAGCTAGGCCCTTGGCAACATCGGCGATAATCCTGCATCGCGTATGCCAATCAAGAGGTGTATTGTCATCTCGGCAATAGATCCACCTGTCTAATGATCCTTTGGGCATGTATTCATACACTAGGAGTCTGTGAGATCTCTCTGCGCAGAAGCCAATCAATCTCACCAGATTTATATGATGAATGTTTCCAATTGTCTCAACTTCAGCCAAGAATTCCTGCTTTCCTTGACCAGCTCGCTCCAGCTGTTTTACTGCAACTCTCTGCTCGCCTACCTGCCCCTCAAAAACAGACCCAAATCCTCCTTTCCCTAGCATTTTGCTGAATTGCTCGGTTGCTGCCTTCAACTGCTCAAATGTGAACCTAGTAGTCATACTGTGTACTTCTCCAAATTCCTCATCGTCATCTCTACTCTGATATCGCTGCCAGAGAACCACTGAGGTAATTATGATCACAGTTAGTAAAGTAACTCCTGCAAGCGTGGAGCCAGCAATTGTGGCTGTGCTGATCCTTCTCTTTATGGCAGGATTCACTGTCCTATTTGGATTCAAGGAACTTGGAGTGGTAGATGACTGCGTGATCTGCACCTTAAGGTATGCTGAAGAATTAGAAATATAATGAGTTACTTCCCAGTGACTTTCTTGCATTGAGAAGACTTGTGTCGGCAGGTAACAATAGCCTCGAGAAGGGTCATCCGAACCAAACCGAAAGAATGCAGCCTTGCATGAGCAATTCCGCAAGCATGCCTTCTTGCAGCCCTCTTCATCAATCGTCTGGGGCATTTGGGTATATACAAAATTGAAGTAAGAAACATTACTTAGAGCAAGGAGCCGGTGGTCTTGCATATCCGCGCAGGAAATTGGAGTCACGGGGGCGCATCCAAAGTTGATCCTGCGGTCATCAATCTGCTTGAAGTATGTAACGTTGCTGTTAATCGGGCATGTGCACTGGCCACTGATGCAGATGCCATAGTGGCCACATACAGTTGGGTAATCACAATCATTTAGCTGTTCCTTGAAAAGATCTTGCTCCATCGACCACCCATCGCCCTGGACCCCCTTAGAGTGATACAATCTCAGGTGCCCATCAGATTCCAACCTTATGTACCTCATCCCTAGCCCTCCGCTTGTGGTATCCAGAGTTGATAGATTATTGGAAAAGGAGGACGCAAAGATGGAGACAGAGTCATTTGTGAGGGTCATGTAAGTTTTCCTATCTCCTACTCTGGTTACCGTGTTTTGAGCCCATTGATAGTAGAGCTGAGGAGGCGAAGATTCTGCAAATGCATATAAACCGTCAGCACGGACAGTCATATACAGCTGATTGCTGGTGGTCCAGTTGGTGGCAGAGGCATTTGGTGTGAGCCTCATCCCTTCCACCAGTCGCTGGCCGGGAAGCAGAGAATCCGTGGGATGGTCGAACGACTGCCACACCGGCGAGTTGTTGCGGTCGAAGAGCACCAGGTTGCCGGACTTGGTCAGGGCCATGCCGACAACAGACCGGCCTGAGGTGCCGGTGGACCAGACGGGGGGGCCTCCGTCGGTGTCCCGGAGCAGCAGGTCGCCGGTGGTCGTGAAGCTGAGGGTGGCGTTCTCACGGACAAGGCGGCCACGGTTGGCGGACCAGACAACCTGGGGGCTCACGCTGTCCCAGTTGAGGCCGCCGCCGCCGTTGACGTAGACGATGCAGACGCCGAAGAGGAAGGCCTGGCATGGGTCGGAGCAGTAGAAGCAGGCGGCGAAGCAGAGGCCGCCGTCCTGGTCCTGTGGGGGTTGTTCTTGGATGGAGATGGACTGGAGGAGGAAGACGCTGACGACCGTGTTGCTCATGTAGGTCAAGGACTGCGCGCCATGGCTCTGCGCCGCATTCTTGAAGCTGACGGTCCAGCTGGTGGAGAGGTTTGCGGATGCCGGCGTGGGGGAGAGGATGCTCTGCCCATGGCATAGCAGAGGCGTGGCCGCAGCGGCGGCCAGCAGCAGGCAGAGGAGGCTTGGAGGAGGCATTGAGCACGTCGGCGGAAATGGCGCAACGATTTGTCTGTCACATGGGCACCAGCTAGATGACAATAATATGAGTGAGTCAGTAAGATGACTGGGAGTCCGTGACTGACGACCCACCATGGTGTGTCCTGTCCAGAACGCGTGGAACGAGTCAAAACAAAAGCCGTTTCTTCAACATCGGTGGCGCTGCTTGCTGTCATTAGCCATCGATTGCATTTGAAAAACTGTATCGTGAAAAGCTGTATCGTCATTAGTCTTGCTTTGGACGTGTGGACCCATTGATTTTTTTTTTTTGACAAGTGGACCCATTGTTTGAGTAAAGGACGCGCAGCGACGGGTTTCCGATATTGAACTCCCTTGACCTGACTCGCATGTAACATCACAATTTTTTCATTGAAGTTTGATAGTTTTTTTCTCTTCCATTGCAACACATGGGCACATTTGGTAGTAATAACTTAATTACTCTCTCCATCCTAGTCCTAGTTAGTGAGACGGAAGATCATCTTTTGCCAAGCTCCTTCTTTTACCTAAAAGTTACTTATATTTCAGGATCACTGAAGTAGTGAGGGGCAATGTAGTCTTTTATAAAGCTTCTTATTTTTGTCTAAAATAAAAGTCGTTCATATTTTGGGATGGATGGGGTAGTGAGGGGTGAGGTGGTCTTTTACAAAGTTTCTTATTTGTCTAAAAAACACTCATATTTTAGGATGGATGGAATAGTTAGGGGCGAGGAGATCTTTTGCAAAGTTCCTTATTGCGTCTTAAAATCATTTAGATTCGTTATATTTTAGGACGAAGGGAGTAGTAAGCCAGCGCTAAACAAAAAAATATGGTTATATATATAATGAAATTAACTATATGTGGCAACTTTAAATGCAATGCAATCCAAGCAGGCTCTAAAATTAATCATGGCTACCTTAGGTAAAAACGAGCGGCAAACATTTGTGTACGTATTCAGTATGCTATAGTGACTGGACAGAGACCAAAGAGAGCCACAAGTACAACTCGAGTTGCAAGAAGCAGCCAAGCAGGCAGGGACTTTGACTAGTGAGCCAAGTCTTGGGACGTATGAGTTGGGATGTCCCTCCGCCATTGCCGTGCTTCGTCCATCGAGCTGTGCACTCCGGGACGTTCAGCGGCCGGGTCTGTGAGCTCTCAGAGCTTGCGCTGCTCAACTTGTGTAAGTCGTTCCCAAACCATCCATCCCCTGCATCGTATCATAACTGCGTGGAAAGCTCACAGCTCGGAGTACCCAATGGTTGCTCGGATGGCAAGGGATGCTCTGGCCATGCCCAATTGCAGCAAGCTTTCCTCCGACCAAATGGCACACCTCAGGAGCATCCTTCGTGGTTATTCAGAGAAGCATTGTAATGTTCCAAGGCAAGTATCCTTCGGGCCTAAGTAGAAGATGACGATGATGAAGAAGAATAATTTGTTGCTCCATTGTCCATTTCAAACTGTTGTGTTTAATTCAGTTTGCAGTAGGTAAATACTAGTTCTTGAGAATGCCTTGCCTGATCTTGTGAATATGCCTGATCTTGTGAATAGAAATCATATACGGAGAGAGGCAGAATGGCTGTTTTAAATTTCTAATTCACTGCCAACAAGCAATGAAGCAATATAGTATCCTCCAAGGCTAACAAAGTTCAATTCTAACATCAGACCACACAATCAGGACCAGCAATTGCAACGCAATTAACCAACCTAGCCTTTTGAGTTTTGGCATACAGTACAGTTGCATGCAGAGAAGGATGCAGATGTGTGTCACCTTGGGAGAGGCAGTTCCAGCGGGCGGAATCGGCGGCGACGAACGACCACAGCCGCGCGGACGCCACCGTGCTGTACAGCGGAAGACTCTGGCTAGCTCCGCCGGCGGCGGCAACAGACGGGACAAATGGAGCCGCACCATACCTGGGCATTCAGAATAATTCAGGAGAAAGAACGACACCATTTTTGGATTCAGGGGTCAGGACTTGTTTTTCTTGATCAGCTCATTCACCCGTGTTTCATTAAGAAGAAGAGTTTAAAGTACAACCAAAGGCACGGTTGCAACATCGAGAAGACATCACAACCATCCCAACACACAACCTATCTACTGGATTCAGGGATCAGGACTTTGGGTGCTACCTGTGGATGCGTGGTGATGTTATCTCAGTTCTCATCCTCGTCAGTCGCCACCGAGGATCTTGACCTCAACGTCGCTGGCCTCACAGCTGCGGGTGGCGGGCGGCCGGTGGCGGCGGAGGGACAGCAGAACCTTAGTTTTTTGAAAAGGATTGGACCGACGGTCTGACCGCTAAAAGACCGAACCAGAGACCTCAGCGGTTCGGTTCAGTTAAAAGACCGTTCATGCAATCGGACCGGTAAAAACCGCCAGTGAACCGGCCGGTTTGTAGGTGAACCGCCCGGCTCAGAGCTGCTGCCTTCAGCTTTAGCGAATCAGCATGCTGGGTGGGTGCGTGCGCCTGACTGCTCGTGGGCCCTGCTAGGCTGTTGCTACAGGCCTGCCGCTTCGCACTCACGCTGGGACATTGAATGCAACGTGTGCCTATAGCTGTGTTGACTTTGGTGTGTTGTGTACTCCCTCCGTCTCTAAATATATGTTCTTAGAAAACCGTATTTCTCTCACAGACACGTTTTCCGGGCGATATGTATTTAGAGACAGAGGGAGTACGCAACTAATGCTTTTTTAAATTCAGAATTGAATAACTTCTTCGTACAAGCTCCAAATTAGATAAGTTAAATATCTATTTTGATTATCTCAATAAGCTCTTCGTAGTGGTGAACCTTATTTCAGCATTTAAGATTGTTTTATAACAATGAATATTTGAAATATTATCCAAGTCCTTTCTGCATATATTATCTTTCTATGCTGCACATATATTATATTTTCATGATATGTGAACCTTATTTTCATTGTATATTTAGGTTCAAAGTATTTGTGGCCGGTTCGATAAAACGGTCTATTCTTAACGGACCGGCGGTTCAACCGGTGCTAAACGGTTAGACCAATGAACCATTGAACCGACGACCTCGCAGGTTCGATCTCCGATCCGGTTCGAAAAACGAGAGCAGAACACGCCAATGGTTCGAAGAACAGTGTGAGTGGGCCGTGTGACTCCGACTATATTGGGCCCAACACTGCTGCTATTTGATCCAACTATATTAAAGACCACCAAAACTTTAATGTGAAATATAAATCCAGTTTCTAAAAAAACTATATTAAAGCCCACGATACCACCTCTTAATTTTTTTAGCTATTTTTCTTCCAATTCATTTTTTTTGTTCTTCTTTTTTATTATTAATCAGGAAGCAATATATTTTTAACGGGTTTATTGTGGGATCACTTTCAAAATAAATATATCTTTTAGCATTTTGTGGCTAAATGTAGAATTTTTGTTTTCTGAGTCAGTTTTCTAACTAATTTATAATTCAACTTTTTATGCTTTGATAAAATAAATTATATCACCTCAACACTATAAACTTTGATTCAACTTTTTTTTGCATATTATATTTAGTAACCTTTTTCAAATTTGTTTTCTCTGTGACATTTAATCTTTTACTAAAAAACTATCTAGAAAACGGTACTAGATAGCTAGGGACAGATTTAAGAGCAGGGTTTAGGGCCTGGTTGGCATGACTTTATAATTAAAATGATTTCCTCATTATGCTAAAACATTTCTCTTGTATTTCGAAACAACCTTTCTCATAAAACTGGAACATTTTATCGTAGAATATATTTCTTTCTTTATTATTAAATTTATTTTCCTTTGTTTCTTCATAACTCCTATTTCAAATGTTCTTGGAACATGGTTTTGTGGTGGAGCTTTTTTCGAAACCAGAATATTTTCAACTTGAAGCGGCAATGCCGCAATGTTTCTCTGGATCTTTGGATATTTTTCTGTTGACCATGGAATAATTTTCTTTAAACTCTAGACTAATTTCTAATGAAGCCCCGAACATTTTTTTTTCTGAATATAACCGTTTTTTGGGAACTCTGAACATAACTTTTTTTTTGAACTCTTCTGAACATAACATTGGATGCCGACTCGCTCTGCTTTCAGATAAACTGAAGAAATCGGTACACTGACGAAACTGACGAAGTGCATCTTGCAGAATGCCTGCCTCCGGCACTAGCCATGGACGCGTCGTCCTCCACTGGCAACCCCTCCCCGGATGCGCACAAGCCGCGGGTCCGGGAACAGGAGACCCTCGCCCTCCCGCTCCTCCGCGTCGCCTTCTCCCACTTGGCTGAATCGCTGGCGGAGGCGCTCTCGCCGCAGCCAGGCGGCCAGCCGCCACCTTCCAATCCGTTTCCCCGCCCTCGCCGGCTCACTTCCACAACCTCCTCGCCAGCCTCGGCCGCTCCATCGCCTGAGGACGACGGCCCACTCGTTCCCGATCAAGTAACATTTCACATCTACTGTTCTCCTACCCTACCTTCTTCCCATTATGAATTGGAATTTCAGGTTTCAACGGTTCAAGTTGATTGTGCTGTGAAATTTCTGTTTGCTAGGGAATCAGGGAGTCATCATTTCTTTTCTGGCTTCTGAAATAATAATGTTTTTAATCCGAAATTTACTAAAAGCAAATTGAAGTGCTTCGAAGTTGCCATCATAAGTCTGACACAAAAGTATACGACAAAGGTAAGCAGAATATTATCACCCCTGTTGCCATGTGTTGTATGAAAAGCAAGAGAAAAATGCTTGTCTATCGGTAATTGGACAAGAATATTTTCATCTGCGCCCTTTATTTAAGTCCCACAAATTCTTACATGCAATCTGAAGATGGCTGTTTTGCTTGACAGATTCATGTTGCTGTATGGCTGCTTCAAACTATCATTATGTTTGTGGAGGTACTGTACGACATTTCCTCAAGAAAATTTCTATGGCCCTTAGTATATTTGTGGTCTGAAAAGTACAAGAACAGGAGAATGCCAGGGAATCAGGCTGACCTTATACAGAAAGCTCCATTACCACATTTCTAATTCTATGCAGCTTAATGGCTGCATTTTTCATGCTCATTCTTCCTGACGGGGTTTGCTTTGAGCAGGAGATGCTAACTCTGACAACCGAAGCTAAGCAACCAAGTATTTTTTTTGCTTGCAGCATTTTCATATGGTTGCACCTCTAATAGTACTGTATCCACAATTTCCGTCAACTTGTCAGGTAAGGCCATCTCAGCAAACAAGTGCAAGCTCAACCCTTCTCTGAACATATCATCAGTTGGTGCTCTCCCTGTGAACATCTCCAAAAGCGTAATACCAAACTGTAAGCATCACCTGCAGTGGATACTTGCCCACCTCCTCCATATTCTGCAAGAACAAGTATCTTGATGATTAAATTCTCTGTTCTGGTTTGTGTACAGAGTTACAGACTAAGTTGTTAAGAATTGAGTACAGTGGAGATTACAATTACCTGGAGCAACGTATCCAATGGTTCTTCTTATCCTATGGAGCTTCTAGTATATGTTCCAGATATGTTCATGGATTCACCAATCAGTTGAGGATGTTGTTGGGCTTCAAATCACAATGGATGACTGATGGGTGATGGCCGACTATTGTTGTGAAGATAATCTATTGCATCAGCAACATCAACTGCAATATTCAAGAGTTGGATTAAATTTAACTTGTGGAGCTGCTCATCCGTATGCCGATGCAGCCATCTACCAAGTCTGTAGTTGGGCATGAACTCAAATACTAATGCCTGTAAGTCATTGCCTCTAGTGTCAACACTAGAGCAGCAGGTAATGATATTGATCAAATTTCGATGTTTCACCTGTCTCAAAGCCTCACATTCTGCCAAGAAACTTCTTAAAGAACCAGATTGCTGAAGAGTGAACACTTTCACAGCTACAACAGAATTTCTGAGAGCCGGAAGAGATAGACTTCCTTTATATATGGAACCATATTTTTCCTGCACCTACCAGATTCGTGGGAGCAAATCCATCAGTAGCTTCAAACAATTCAAGGTAGGAAACTCTTGGATACTTGTCAGTAAGGCTATCAGTTTTTGTCTTTTCAGGTGTTATTTTCCACTTCAACAGAAAGGGCGCGAACAATAGAAGAGATATGCATATAATAGTGCCAGCAATGGGAAGCACAACCCTAAGCAGTGCATGATGATGCTTCTTATGTGCCATATCCTGACATGGAGGCAATTCTAGCTCTCGAATGCCTCCGCAGAATCCAGTCATGTTAGCGAAAACCTCGTGGGTTGGAACCTCACCATCAAGGTTATTAAAGGAGAGGCCTAGTTCAACCAAGTTACTTATGCTCTCAAGAACTTTAGGAATCATTCCAGACAAATGATTATGTTCCAGACATAGTTCTTTTAGACCAGTGATATTTCCCAACTCTTGCGGTATTGTTCCTGACAAGGCATTCCTTGTGAGGTTCAGTGTGGTGAGGCCTCTAAGATTACCAAGTGAATTGGGGATGCTACCTGTGATGGAGTTGTCTGCCAAACCAAGGTACACGAGATTTGCACAGTCACCGATTGTAGCTGGCATTTCTCCAGAAAAGTTGTTTTTTGACAGATTGAGAGTTTGAATATTTTTTAGGCTGCCAACTTCTGTAGGAATTACCCCGGATAAGTAATTATCAGATAGCAGTAGGTAATCTGTGAGTAATGGCAGGCCAAAGATCTCGGTTGGGATAAAACCCGTGAGTAGATTGGATGACAAATCCAGGTTAGGTAAGTTTATCAAGTTACCAAGGCTTCTAGGAATGGGGCCATCAAACCTATTGTTTGACAAGGAAAACATTTGCAGCTGTGTGAGGTTGCCAAAGGAGGAGGGTATATTTCCTGAGAATTGATTATTTGCTAGCAACAATACTTGCAGATTTGTAAGTTTTGCGTATCTCCAGGAATCACACCATGCAGGTTGTTTTCACTTATGTCTAGGTTGCTAAGGTTGACAAGGTTTCCTAAGTCTGAGTGGGATCACCCCAGATATGCCATTGTCCGCAATGCTGATCCATTCTATCTGTGTTGAAAAATTTGCGATGGAAGTAGGAAGCACTCCTCCTAACCTGTTTAAGGGTAGATCGATCAGTTGAAGATGGGTGCAGTTTGTAAACAGTGTGAAGAACTCCCAATTCTGTTCATCCTCCGCTTGCAG
Organism: Themeda triandra; assembly: GCA_018135685.1. Taxonomy (NCBI): domain Eukaryota; kingdom Viridiplantae; phylum Streptophyta; class Magnoliopsida; order Poales; family Poaceae; genus Themeda; species Themeda triandra. Next base: position 146,873 of record JAENPR010001213.1, on the reverse strand, counting down.
CAGATTTGCACCCATCTGGACTTGAAATGGGCATAGCTTCCCTATCTCCGGCGCCACCCTCCCTTGGAATCCGTTCCTTGAAAGACCTAGTACTTGGATCATGGTGGCTTTACCAAGTGAACTAGGAATTGTTCCAGACAGCCGGTTGTTAGTCAACAAGAGCATTCTGAGATTTGGCAAGTTGGCACCTGCAGCAACTGGCAAGCTTCCATGTAACTTATTCGATGCAACTCCGAGATATCGAAGTGATGATATATTGAACAACAGTGGTGGAATTGTGCCAGTGATATTATTTCTACCCACCTCAAAGTCTGTGAGATGATCTAAATGGGAAAGGCTTACAGGTATGCTCCCTACCAGTCTGTTCTCAAGGACATCAAGAAGCTGAAGCAAGGTAAGATTACCAAGTGATGGTGGGATGCTCCTAACTAAATTATTGTAATGGATGTAGAGGGTGTGAAGCTGCGACAGCAGTCCAAACTCATCGGGAATTTCACCTTCCAGTTGGTTGACCCCAAGGTTGAGGCGAACAAGGCTGGAGCAGTTGCTTATTTGTGGAGGGATCTCACCAAAGGAGGAGTTATTAAACAGAGAAAGGAAGTGCAGGCGGCGTAGTTGGCCGATGGTGCATGGCACCTCGCTGACCAGCATGTTGGATTTAAAGTTGAGCTTCTGAAGGAATGTGAGGCCGCCAATCGCCGAAGAGATGGTGCCCGAGAGCTGTCTGGATGACAAATCCAGCAAGGCCACTCTGTCAGGTGCCGGCGGCTGCATGTCACGCCGGCCCACTGGCAGACATTGGAGCTTGTGCTGTTCCACGAGATCAGCCAGCCCATGGGGTCTGAGAGCTCCTGCTTGATCGCCAGCAGGGCTCTTCGATCACCAGCCACTTCCTGCTCCAAGGAGGAAGATGCATGCCTGCATATAGAATGGAGCAGGAGAATCAATACTAGAGCACGCAGAGTGCTCATGCTTTCAGCTATATATGGAGTGTCCAATGGTGGATATTTCTTTTTTGCTCGCCTGCTAATAGTGGGCACCTTTTTGCGTGTAAGCTGATAATCTACTGGAGTTTCCTTGGTATATATATCTATCAGTCCAAGACTCCAAGTCATGTGCAGTGTTCGACTGGTCAGTTGCTCAGTGTTCGACGGATGCTAACCAAGAATGAAGCGTGCGAGACATGATTAGGAAGAAAAGCCTCCAATAATTGCAGTATGATGACAGTTCTTAGTTTAGTGGAGCCTGCGTTTACTTTCAAAAAAACTAGGAGAATACCCCGCGCGTTGCCGCGGGATTTTCTTAAAAAGAAATCTATTATACTCTTAGTCTTAGCATTAATATATTGTATTTGGCATATATAGTAAAAAAGAAGAAGAAACTGAAGATTGGACGAATAAAGAAAAAGGGGGAAAACTACCGATGGCTAGATGGCCTCCACGTACTTGTGAATAATAAAGAAACAAACCCTTCCGATGCATTGCATCCATGCTTTGTAACTGAATTTAAAAAAACTACCCAGGCTATGTGCGGACAGGCTTCTAGGCTCTTCGACTGGTTGGAGAACTCCACAGCGTGCCTCAACAGAAGGCTTCTCGGCTCTGGAGGACAGCCCGAAGCAAATCGTCGCTATTGATATTTACACATGATGGCACACTGACAATAGCAAACACATAGCTGCCAAGCAGCAGCACGTGTATATCATCTACGGCGGTGATACAAAATAAATCTATGCTCAGATGGAGATGCTGTTGGGGATGCCCATGGCCTTGAGCCCTCGCCCTTCTCGCCAGTGACGTCCGAGGTGTTGGGATACAGCAGCATGTAGGGGAACTTCACCGGGCCAGGTCCGGTTCGTGAGCGCCGGGTCGCCGTTCATCTTCTCGATCTCCACCAGCACCAGCTGGCTTCCGAACCTTGATCTTGGACGCGTCCAACGCCCTGGATTTGGACGTCCAGCGCTCCGGCTCGTCGCGCTGGCCGAGGTACACCTCGTCGGAGGCATGCTTGGCAGGATCTCGATGAGGGACACGCCCACGATGGTCTGGAGCTGGCTGGTGACGGTGAGGATGAACATAGTGTCCGTCTCCTTCGTGTCCCGGCCTCGTCGCTGCTGGACTCAGGCATTTTAAATACCAAGGTAGCGATGGTTGAGTTTCTTCCGCATGGCTGATGTGTCGATGCGGAAATAAATGAATATGCCTGTTCGTGTGCGTTCATGTGCGCCATTACTCATGTGATGCGTTGGTGCATTCATTCGGAATCCGAAGAGAGATGGCAGCCGGTTATTAACACTTTAATTAAGCAGGAGTTGCAGCAGATCCGTTCGTGGCCTGGAGGTGGGATTCTTATTGGTGAGCAAACGAAAGTAACGGAAGAATATAACGGAAACTGCTGACATGGCGCAAGGAGAGATCGATAATTACGCTTAGTGGGGTTTGTTTATATAGAAGGTATAGATTGTGGAGCCTGCGTGTCACTATCACACGACTTTTCTTCCCTCCAAACCGTGAACCGCGTTTGGATTTCCACACTTCACCGTGGCCTCCACGGCAAACCATTGTGGGAAATGGACAATCTTGAGGTAACATTCCCATTTTGAGATATTTGGAGGTGGGGCCGGCGCACAAATTTATTCCATCTGATGAACCCGAGCCATTTGACCAAGCTACACATCATTGGGTTTGGGAATTGTTAAATGAAAGAGGCTCGTATCTCATCAGCCATCACCCGTGTTGCCCTGTGTTGGTATGAAAAGCAAGAGAAACAGTTTTCTATCAGTAATTAGACAAGATTATTTTCATGTGCGCCTAGTAAATGGTTTCATATATGGTTATTTGACGATTTAAGTCCCAAATAAATCCATACATATGCAATCTGACGACGTTGCCCTTTTTTGCTTGACAGATTCATGTTGCTGTATGGCTACCTCAAACTATCATTATTTTTTGGCTACCTCAAGGAAATTTCTATTGCCTTCATTTTATGCAGTAAGATACAAGCAAGTACCTATAAGATGGTGGCAGTCTCTGCTCTCTGGATATCGGACATGCAATTGTTTCTGCAACGGGTGGGCTTCCCGCGGAAGAAACAGTTTGGCTTCCCGCGGGTCCAACGAACCCCAGCCAACAGCGACATGTAATTTGTAGGTAGAGTGGTAGTCGGGGGTTTGCAAAGTCAGTCAAGCCTCCGAATTAAACAACTCTACTTTGCTGCATCATTTAGAGTAACCACTCACCGGCTCGCTGGCATTGCCAATTAAAAAAAAAAGCATCACCATTCACCATGCGTATGCCGATCACCAACCTGCTCCGTCCCTTCTCCTTCTCTGGGTGCTCTTCCGCAACCGCGAGCAAGAAAAGCTGCGCTGCTCATCGATCAACCTGTAAGTTCCCCCAAATTAAAGCAGTCGTAATTTTGCTGCCCTTCCCATCTCTTTATTTCCTTAATATGGCTAGGTCCATAAGTTGATTTCCCACACCGTCCATCAATATGGTATCTTCTCCAACTAGCTAGAACTGTTAACAAGCAGCGCGCAAGATGACCAGTTTTCCTTGCTTTCATTCCATCGCGCTGGTTTTGCTTTCATGCCCTATATAAATTTAAGAAATTGTGTTGCAGTCAAACTGTTAGATAGGTAATCGGAGTTCTAAACTTCTAAATAGGGGCTAAGATATTTAGCAATCTCTCTCCTCAAACAGTCCATAGCTGGCTAAATCGGACTATAGTGGCTAAATTGTACTTAGGAGCAGTAGATTTACCCTCTGCAAACAGCTAGATCTAGAGATAGTGGCAGCTATAACGAGAGATTTCCTACCGCAACTACAAGAGAGCAAGTTATCTATATGGTTGCGGGTGCCCTGCTAAGTTCCCCAAAACCAGTTTTCTTGTTTCCATCCCATCGCTGGTTTTGTTTTCATGGATTTTATATTTACATTCAATTAATACTTTTAGTCAACCTTTAGCAGAATAAGCTTTGATCATGAGCGGATTTAGTTGTACATCAGAATTTCACCTGTTCTTCTTCGTGTTTCTTCTTTTCAATTGCCTAAGTACTGCATCTTAGATTTTTATATGTAGTAAGGAAAAAAATTACGATTCCCTTCTGAATATTTCTTCCTCAAACATGGCAGCAGAGGCGACCATGGACACGACGGGACAAGAGCAAATCCAGCCGAGGTGACGGTGGCTAGTAACAGTAGGCGATCCAATGTGTGGGGGCATTTCACCCATTTCAGAACAGAGGCGATGGGAAGAGCAAAGCGAGGTGCAAGAAGTGCAATCGGGTGCTCGCTGCAGAGACTAGAAACGGCACAAGCAGCGTGCTAAGGCACGTCCGCAACTGCAAGCAAATGGGTGGGAGTGAGACAGAGGGACAAGAGTCAATTCAGTTGACTGGGAGCACGTCAGTACATGCCAGCTGGGCCTGGAGTTCTATATCCTCGTTGCACAATCGCTATGATCAAACAATGCTGCTTTCTGGTTATGAAATGCCGGCATCCACGCCGTCGTTTCCCTCTGATCTTCCACCAATGCCACAGCAGCAGCCGCCCCTTCTCCCGCTGCCACTGCCACTTGGGTGAACCGTCACGCCCTCATGGGTCATTGGACCGTGGGGCATCTGGCCTGGAAACAGCTAATGTGGGGGCAGCACGACCACCACAGCCAATAACGCTGCCGCAGACGACATTTTTTTTTTTTTAGATTAAAAGGGCCAAAGCGACCCCCATCATTTACCATTACGATAAAGGACCATGTTTTGAGTAGCATTACAGCGCTGAAGTGGCATAGCCACTAAACCAGGTAGCCAAAGAGCTAAACTTCAGAACAAAACAAATGGCCTAACATGACCCTGAAACTCTAGATAACAAAGCAATAAAAGGTTTATACTACTGTTGCCCAGGATCTCATCCCCCAGGAACAGTTGCAACGAACGGCCTCCAGGTCTTCAGGCTTTTCCTGACTTGATAAGATCATCCCCCAGGTCTTCAAGTCAAGCTTCAAAGACTGGCCTCCAAGTCGCAGGGAATTTGTTGAACATTTCCCCACCTTCATCACGCGTCGGCGAGTAGAAGTACTCTTGCTCAGCTTTCTTCAGATTTGTCACCTGCCTTGGTGGCTGACTGCACAGCTCCCAAGTACTCTTCATCGATCTCTCTAGGCTTGGTAGGGAGCCCCCAAGAGACATTCACTTCTACGGCAGCCGCTTACGGTTTTCGCCGATACTTGAGGTCCCCAATCACTTGATTCAATAACTCCCCGACCATTTGCTGGACAAAGGATTAGCCAATCCCGTAAAGTCTTTGCTTGTCATTTGGTAGAGTATCTCCATACTCTTCCAACCACATCTCTCGAAAGCAAATAGAATTTCTTAGTTTCCAAATACACCAAAATGCTGCTGAAGAAACCATGTTAATCACACAATTTCTTTTGTTTGACAGCCCGATGCGGCCCACATTATCTAAAGAAATACCCAGCTCTACTTTTAAACTTAGAGACAAAACCTTCCACAATTGTGTAGCCACTGCACAATCAAAAAACAGATGGTGAACTGTTTCTAGTTCCCCAAACAGATGGTGAACTGTTTCTAGTTCCCCACAGAACAAGCAAGTATGATCTTTCACTTTCCTTCTTTTCCCAGTTATCTCTAGTTAGGGTTTTGTTTTTGGAAAAAAGCCACGAAAAAGAAATGTATCCTAGGGGGAACTTTGAGAGACCACACTGCAGGGGACCAACACTTGTTTGATACCTCTAAAGTTAATTATCTTGTACGGGGATTGGGAAGAATACACTCCCGAAGACTTGAATTGCCAAATCAAGGCATCTTCTTCACTGGACAGAGAGATGGTTGAGACCAAAGCACAGACCTCATCCCACTGTTGTAACAAGGAGTCATCTAAGTTCCTTCTAAAAGAGCTCTTTAGATCTTGCCCATCCCAAACTTCATCTATTGTAGCATTTTTCTCATTTACTACTCGTACAACTTCCGATCTGAATTGTAAGACTAGAGGAACCCAACCAGTTGTCCTCCCAAAACCTCACGTTGTTCCCTCTACCAATTTTCCACCTATACCCCATCCTAGCTGCATGAGCAGCAGCCATAAAACCTTTGAAAAAACTAGAAGATCCACTAACTTTAGAACAGAAAAGATTTGGTTTGGAAGTTTTGTATTTAAAATCAATCAGCTCTCTCCACAACTTACCTCTCCCCGCTCATACCTCTTAACCCAAGAGGCCAGCAAGCACAAATTCAGATCTCTCAAGTTAGGGACCCCCTGCTCCCCCAAAATCCTTCATCATAGCTACGATTCCCGGTTGCAAGATGATACTTGGGGTGACCCTCACTATCACTCCACGAGGCAATTCCCCATTTGGGTGTTCAACAATTTTATAGCCCATTTTGGGAACTTGAGAAAGGATAGAATATAAATTGGGATACTAGCTAAGCAGGATTTAATTAACATGGCTCTAGCAGCTTGACTTAGGAGCTTGCCCCTCCATCCTGCTATTCTTTTTAACAACTTTTCCACTAATGGTTGCAAATCTTCCCTTTGTAGTTTGTCATAATGGAGAGGTATACCTAGGTACTTAAGAGGGAACTTCCCAATAGGACAATTGAAGAATGTAGCTATATTAGCCGTCTCTGTCTCATCCATATTCATTGCAATACATTCACTCTTATGGAAGTTGATTCTCATTCCAGAAATTTGCTCATACCATAGCAAAATCTGTTTGAGGTTCAACAAATGGTGAGTCTCACTACTTGAGAACAAAAGCGTATCGTCTGCATATTGCAGGGAAAGAATGCCCCCTCCCTAAAATCATGGAGAACTCCTCTAACCAAACCTTTTCTAGCAGCTTTTTCCAACATCTTAGTGAGAGCATCCCCCACTAGGTTAAAGAGCAACGGTGAGATAGGATCACCTTGTCTAAGCCCCTTATCAGGCTTGAAATAAGAGTTGTCCTCTCCATTAACCATGATACCTACCGAGCATCCTATTACCAAACTCTTCATCCACCCTATCCATGTCTTAGAAAATCCTCTAGACTGTAAAACTTCAAACAAGAAATCCCAAGAAACTCTGTCATAGGCCTTCTCATAGTCCAACTTGAGAAGCACCCCCTCTGTCCCATTTTTATTTAGACTATGAACAATTTCATGGGCAGATACAACACTTTCCAGTATGTATCTCCCCTTGATGAATGCACTCTGGTTGGTAGCCACCAACCTTTGTGCCACTTTACCTAGTCTAATGGTTAAAAGCTTAGAGAAGAGTTTGAAGCTACAGTTTAACAAGCTTATAGGTCTAAACTGTTTCATGTTGCTAGCATCTTCTACCTTAGGGACTAGAGTGACTAGAGCAAAATTAAGCCTATACAAGTCTAGCTCTCCCTTATGGAAATCTTGGAACATAGCAACAATGTCAGATTTAACTAACTCCCAAAAATTTTGATAAAAGAGAAAGGGGAACCCATCGGGCCCAGGGCTCCCTCGGGATAGCAACTAAATATAGCCTCTTTAATTTCCTCTTCGTAGAAAGAAGAAGTTAGCATGTTATTCTCTTCCTCACTAACTATATCTTCTAAATCCCGAAGTCATTATCTAGGTGGGCACTAGTAACAAGTGCTCATTGCAAACGGTTCTTATAGAAACTTCGAGCTATATCCATCATCCCTTTTTGATCGCTGACATGTCCATGGGGACCTTCTAAAAACTCAATTCTTTTTTTCCTATTCCTTTGGTTAGCTATAGCCTGAAAGTAAGCTGTGTTTCTGTCCCCCTCTAGAGTATTCCTATCTCTAGATCTCTGTCTAGCCTTAATTTCCTCCATCCTCCAAATCTTGCCTAATTCACCCTCTAACCATCTTAGCCTTTGGAATTCTAAGTCAGTCAATGGTTGTTTCTCCATCAACTCTTCTAAGTTGTTGAACTCGGCCCGACCAACCGATTCTTGACTGTTCTTGTCGACCACACGATTAGCTGCCCAACCCCTTACAATCCTCCTAAAGTTCCTAATTCTAAATTGCCATACATCTATGCTTTTCTTCTCATTACAAGGCATATTCCAAATCTTATTGACCAAGTCACTAAAGGAAGCCTCCTCTAGCCACCACTTCTCAAATCTAAATCTCTTTTTACCATAGAACACATTGTCTCCAATATCCACTAGGAGAGGGTTGTGGTCACTAGGCACTCTATCTAAAGCTTTGATCTTAGCCATGGGAAAGGTGGCCTCCCAGTCAGTAGATACAAACACTCTATCTATCTTAGCTAGAATAGGCTTTTCCTGATTGTTAGTCCAAGTAAACTTTTTGTTTATAAGATTGAGTTCTACTAAACCCCATTTTCCTATCCACTCATTAAAAAGATCCATCCAATTAAAGTTAACTATACCATTGCTTTTGTCTCTAACAGGTCTTACTAAGTTAAAATCACCCCCTATCATAATGGGACCCTGCCAGGATTCCATTATAACTTCTAACTCATCAAGGAAACTCTGTTTACCCTCTTCATAAGCTGAACCATAAACCACAATCAACTTGAAACAAAAATTAGTATTTTTGTTGGTGAGCATCACACTTACAGAAAACTCTAGGGGATCATAAACTGACATGCTAAACATATTCTCATTAGCACCCACTAGAATACCTCCAACAGAGCCAACAGATTTTAAATAAGTCCAAGTAAAAGGGGTAGTATCTGTCGAGATTTAAGTAAACCAGGGGAAAACTTAGATTTTTTGGTTTCCATGATACCTACAAAGTCTACATGATTCTCTCTCAATCTACATCTTAGAGCAGGAATTCTACCAATTAAGCCCAAGCCTCTTATATTCCAAAAAAGACCTATTATTTTTTACCTTTTTCTTTTTCCTATTCCTAAATTGAGTCCACTCTTTTTCTATCACATCAGCTAGCAAACACCCTGTTGTGTTTCTAACTGGAGTCTCAAGGCAGTGAAAGTCCCTAGTTTGGTTTTAGGTAATTGATGAAACCTAGGGCTAACCTTGTTTATCTAAGTGGTTGATTAGAGAAAGGTTGTCCACATGATGAGCTTATTGAATATGAAGCATGACACATGTTATATGATCAAAGATGAAGATCAAGATGATGCTTGGCTCCATGGACGCGTGTTGAAGGTGAAGGGCTAGTTGAGGCTTGGGAGTGAAGGACTATGCGATGGTGAAGCTCGAGCAAGACTAGGCGCCGATGGACCGATGCACGGTGAAGAGCAAGTGAAGTCGAGGTCGATGGATCGAGACGGTCACGTGACGGTGTGAAGTGTTCATAACACTTGAAGGAATAAAATAGGCTCAAGGCAAAGGTATAACCGATAGGGCCATTTTGTTTTGCACTCAAGACATCATAGAGGGTGTGAGTGGTTTAGGATCAATAGCCGCACGATTAAGAGGGAAAGTCTTATCGGCTATTCGATGCACGGGTGCCACTAGGTCTATCATTTCATGTTGATGCATTAGGATCTAGTGTGCTAATTGATAACCCTTGAAAAAGATTGTGAAAATGCTAACACACAAGCACATAGTGGTGTACACTTGGTGGTGTTGGCACATTTGCAAGGAAGGTGATGTTGAAGTTGATTGTGATCAACTTGGAGAAGAGAGAAAAGTTTAGAAAACTGCTTTGATCCTTAATGTTTAGGACCATGAGGATATGTTTCTTGCATAGTCCTCTGAATAAGCTTTCCGACGAGCCCAAGATCATCGAAAACGGAGTTCGGAGCTAAGAGATATGCTCGTTTGACTGCGAGGTGGTCTGCTGTCCTGAGAGCGCCGGACGCGAGCACAAGATGCGTCCGGCGCGCGTAGGACGCGTCCGGCGCTTGCAAAATGGGCGTCCGATGGTGCGATGCAAAAACATGCTCTCTGGGTAGCGTCCGGCGTGTGTAGGACGCGTCCGGTGCTCACAAATTTGGCGTCCGACGGTGCGACGTGAAAACATGCTCTCTGGGTAGCGTCCGGTGTGCATAGGACGCGTCCGGCGCTCACAAATTGCGCATTCGGCGTTCACGTTTGAAGGGGTAATGGCTAGTTTTGAAGCTCGGCTTGGCACACGGTGTGGTGTACGCGTAGGACGCGTCCGGCACCTGTGTAGGACGCGTCCGGCGCGTGTATTCTGTGCAGCCCGAGAAGGTAACGGCTAGTTGGCCTTTGGGATATTATAAATAGAAGGGTGACCGGCCATGGCATCCTCTCTTGCACATTCTAACATTCCATACTCCTTTGTGAGCTTGTGATAAGCCCTCCTACTCATTCTCTCTTGCTTGATTGCTAATCTTGAGTGAGATTGAGTGATTCGAAGTGCATTGCATGAGTTGATTCATCTAGTGGCACTTGCGAGTCGTTTGGCCGGTGGATTTCTTGTTACTCTTGGAGAGTACCGCTCCTAGCCGGCTTAGAGATTGTTGGAGCCGTTGGCAAGAGAAGGTGATTGTTCTTGGCCACCTCCGGTTGTTTTGTGAGAGGTTGTGTGCTCACCTCGCGGGGATCACGAAGAGTAACTCTATTGGATTACGTGTGTCATTGAGTACCTCGCTTGAGAGTGGTGCCTTGTGGTTTCCTTGCTGGGAAGTGCCTTGCGGGGCAAGTGACTTGAGGGTCACACCAAAGGACCATCTAGGTGTTGGTCGACACAACGGGTGACGTAGCTTGGCGGTGCCCAAGTGAACATCCGGAGATAAATCATTATGTTCATCTTTGTCTCCCGGTGATTGTTCATCATCCATTGTGTTGTTGCCGATTGAATTGATTCTCCATCTTCTTGGTGATTGGCAACCTCGACTCGACACGGCGGTATAACCATTCCGTCCCCTCTAGTGTATTTACTTTACTAGAATTGCTTGTGGTTCGCCGAGAGCCTTAATTGTGTAGCGCTATCTCAGCCTTCTAGTTGTAAAGTAGAATTGCCTTGTGGTTCCGCCGTGAGTCTTAATTGTGTAGCGCTATCACGGCATTGTTGATTGTTTGTGTGCAAGTGATCAAACACTTTGTTGGATAGGAGGCTTGCAACACATTGTAGGCTAAGCAAAACTTGCTTTTCGCTATTTGTCTTACTAACGAAGTTTGCTTAGTAAGTTTGTAGAATTTTTTATAGGCTATTCACCCCCTCTAGCCATCTAGGACCTCACAAGTGGTATCGGAGCTAGGTCACCGATTAATTAAGGCTTAACAACCTTCGGTGTTAAAGTATGGCTCAAATTGTGTTTAACCATGTTGGGGGCAAGCCACCGTTCTTTGATGGAGTTAGTTCTTTTGATCATTGGAAGAGGAGGATGATCATGTATCTTGGTTCTATTCATGAGAGAGTCTTACAAGTTACTTTATATGATTATGCTATTCTTGATGCCGATCACCTCACCGACTTAGATAGAGCCAATATAACATGCAATAGAATGGATCTCAACATAATTTACAATGGCATTGATACAAAAGTGTTTGAGGGAATCAAAGATTTGGAATTGGCTATTGAAGTGTGGACTAGGTTGAGTGAAACATATGAGGGCACAAAAGTTGTGAAGAGTGCCAAGCTCTATGGGCTCAAGAGTGAGTTTGAGAACTTCAAGAAGAAAGATGATGAAACAATCATTGAAATGTTTCATCGATTGCAAGTGATTGTGAATGATCTCAAGAGTTTGGGGCACAAGACACAAGATGAAGATTTTTACCACAAGTTCTTGTTGAGTTTGCCAAAAAGATTCAAGATGTTGATCATGATGCTACAAAGAGATGGGCTTGAATCAAAGAAGCCCAATGACTTGCTTGGTGAGGTCTTGACATATGACAAATATGATCAAGATGTTGATGAGAAGGAGAAGGTGAAAGAAGAGAAGAAGAAGAAGACCGTGGCATTCCAAGCCACCTCCTCCAAGGGCAAAGCACCAATCTTTGAAGAAGAAAACAATGAGGAAGATGGCGACTTTGAGATTGATGATGAGGCACTTGCTCTTGTGGTCAAGAAGATGGGTCACATGTTCATCAAGAGAAGAGGCTTCAAGAAGAGAAATGACAACTTCAAGAGCAAAGAGCAACAAAGAAGATGCTTCAATTGTGATAGCACCGAGCATCTACAAGCCGATTGCCCATATGACAAGAAAAAAAACAACAAGAAGGGCAAGTTTGAGCAAAAGAAGCATGAGGCCAAGATGACATTGAAGAAAGGAAAGAATGGTGCTTATGTGGTCACTTGGATGAGTGACAATGATGATGATGAAGATGAAGATTCATCCAACAAGGCTCTTACTTCAATCACCATCAACAAGAAGCCTTCACTTTTCTCTACTTCATCTTCATGCTTCATGGCAAAAGAATCTAAGGTAATATACGATGATAGTGATGATGATAGTGAGATAGAATATGCTCACAATAGTGATAATGATGATGATGATGATGAATCTTCTAAGGAACAAATGTATGACTTGATGCAACAAACTAGAGATATAGCTATTGCCAAGGACAAGGAGTGTAAGAAACTTTCTATGAAAGTAGGAATACTTGAGAAAGTTCTTAGTGAGCTTAAAACCACTCATGAGTGTCTAGTGAAAGACCATGAGAAACTTGGTGATGCTCATTCCAAGCTTAAAAGGCTCACTCATTGCTTCTTGAGTAACAAGCAAAGAAAGATGTTATTGCATTGAGTGATATAGGTGTATCTTGTGACATCATTGATGATTCATTTTATCAACCCATCACCATGTCAAATGCTAATCCTTCTTGTAGCTCTTCATCCACCACCACCACCGACTCTACCTCCACTACTAGTGATGGTTTCACTTGTGATGCCTCACTAATGGTTGAGAATGAGACCCTCAAGAAAGAGGTGGATGAGCTCACTCACGCTCTAGGCAAGGCCTATGGCGGTGAGGCCCGTTTGCTAAAATGCTTGGATAGCCAAAATTTCTCTCTTAACAAAGAGGGATTAGGCTATACCCCCAAGAAAGGCAAGGCGGCCTTTGCAACTCCAAAGCCTAGCTTTGTGAAGAGCAATGGTCGGTTTTGCTATAGATGCAAGCAATTTGGGCACCTAGAGCATAGTTGCAACAAGAAGAAAGAAAACAAGAAACTTGTCAATACTATTTTGATTCTTGTTACGTGCTTACCAAGGGTGTGAAATGTGTGCAAGCTAAGTTTATTGGTACTCCCATTATTGGCCCAAAGAAGAAGGCTATTTGGGTACCAAAGAGCTTAGTCACTAACCTACAAGGACCCAAGCAAAAATGGGTACCTAAGCTTCATTGATTTGCTTGTAGGTGAACTATAAAGCCGGAGGAAGGCATTGGATCATTGATAGTGGGTGTTCTCAACACATGACCAGCACATCAAGAATGTTTGATTCAATTGAGAAGAATAATAGTGGCATTGAGTCAATCACATTTGGGAATAACAAGAAAGGCAAGGTTGTTGGCTTGGACAAGATTGCAATATCTAATGACATGAGTGTCTCCAATGTGTTGCTAGTTCGAGCTTGGATTTCAATCTTCTATCCGTGGCACAAATTTGTGATCTAGGCTACAAGTGCATCTTTGGGGGTAAATAATGTTGAGATAGTTTCTCTTGATGGTTCCAATTTGGTGTTCAAAGGCTTTAGATATGAGAACCTCTATCTTGTTGACTTCAACACTAGTGAAGCTTCCTTAACTACATGTTTGATCTCCAAATCAAGTTTGGGATGGCTTTGGCATAGAAGGCTTGGTCATGTTGGAATGAAACAAATAAAGAAGCTTACAACTCACAATCTTGTTGACGGTTTGAAAGATGTTGAGTTTAAGAAGAATAAGCTTTGTAGTGCATGTCAAGCCTGGAAGTAAGTTGGAATCTCACATCCTAAGAAGAGCACAATGAGCACATGCAAGGCATTTGAGTTGTTGCACATGGATCTATTTGGCTCAACTACATACACAAGCATTAGTGGCAACAAGTATGGGTTTGTCATAGTGGATGACTTCACAAGATTCACATGGGTATTCTTTCTTAATGATAAGAGTGAAGTGTATGACATCTTCAAAACCTTTCTCACTAGAGTTCATAATGAGTTTGATATGAGAATCAAGAAAGTGATAAGTGACAATGGGAGTGAGTTCAAGAATACAAGAATGGAAGAATTATGTGATCACTATGGTATTGGTCATCAATTCTCAGCCAAGTACACTCCACAATCAAATGGTATAGTAGAGAGGAAGAATAGAACATTGCTTGACATGGCTAGATCAATGCTTCATGAGTACAATGTTAGTCAATCATTTTGGGATGAAGCAATCAACACGGCATGCTTCTACATCAACCGGCTCTATTGTCATCAATTCCTAGAGAAGACCCCCATATGAGATACTTCATGGAAGAAAGCCCAATATTGCTTACTTTGGAGTGTTTGGTTGCAAATGCTACATCTTAAGGAAGGGCACTAGATTGGGAAAGTTTGATAGGATATGTGATGAGGGGTTCCTACTTGGTTATTCAACTGCAAGCAAGGCTTATAGAGTTTGGAACAACTCAAGTGGCACACTAGAAGAAGTCCATGATGTGCAATTTTATGAAACCAATGGGTCACAAGATGAAGAATAGAATCTAGAAGATGTTGGTGGAACTCAATTGGTTGAAGCTATGAAGAATATGGACATTGGGGATATTAGAGCAAAGCAAGTGATTGATGTGCAAGATGAGGATAAAGATCAAGTGCTCAACTCTCCATTGAGGCAAGCTAGTAATTCTCAAGTGCAAGATCATGGTGCTAGTTCATCCAATGAAGACAAGTCAAGTGATCAACCAAGTTCAAGCAATCAAATGCAAGTGCTACAACCACAACATGTTGCAAGAGATCACCCAATTGATAGTGTTATTGGTGATATAAGAAGTGGTGTGCAAACAAGATCAAAGTTGGCAATGTTTTGTGAACATGCATCATTTGTGTCAACCATAGAACCAAAGAAAGTTGATGAAGCTTTGAAGGATGCCGATTGGATCATGGCTATGCAAGAGGAGCTCAACAACTTCACAAGAAATGATGTTTGGGAGCTAGTTGAGAGGCCGAAAGACTACAATGTCATTGGAACCAAATGGGTATTCAAAAATAAGCAAGATCAAGATGGCAATGTAGTGAGAAACAAAACAAGACTAGTTGCTCAAGGCTATAGTCAAGTTGAAGGTCTTGACTATGATGAAACATATGCTCCCATGGCTAGATTAGAAGCAATAAGAATTCTATTGGCGTATGCATGTGCCCACAACATCAAGCTATATCAAATGGATGTCAAAAGTGCATTTCTCAATGGGATCATCAATGAGCTAGTATATGTTGAGCAACCTCCTAGTTTTGAAGATGAGAAGAAGCCCGACCATGTGTACAAGTTGAAGAAGGCATTGTATGGCTTGAAGCAAGCACCTAGAGCATGGTATGAGAGATTGATGAATTTTCTTCTCTCAAAGGGATTCAAGATGGGCAAGTTTGATACTACTCTATTCACCAAGAAGATTGGTAATGATCTCTTCATTGTGCAAATCTATGTTGATGATATCATCTTTGGATCAACCAATCAAACATATTGTGAAGAATTTGGTGATATGATGGCAAAAGAGTTTGAAATGTCCATGATTGGTGAACTTAGCTATTTCCTTGGTCTTCAAGTCAAGCAATTGAAGAATGGGACATTTGTGAGCCAAGGGAAATACATAAGGGACATGTTGAAGAAGTTTGAGATGCAAGATGCAAAGCCAATCTCAACTCCAATGGGCACCAATGGGAATCTTGATAGTGATGTTGATGTAAACATGGTGAATCAAAAGGATTATCTGTCTTTGATTGGAAGCCTACTCTATGTCACCGCATCAAGGCCAGATGACATGTTTAGTGTTTGCATGTGTGCTAGATATCAAGCCTCACCTAGAGAGAGTCATCTCATGGCTGCAAAGAGAATATTGAGGTACTTGAAGCAAACAAGAGATGTTGGACTATGGTATCCAAAAGGGTCAAAGTTTGAATTGATTGGATATTCGAACTTCGACTATGGTGGTTGCAAGATCAATATAAAGAGCACAAGTGGTACATGTCAACTTCTTGGAAGATCACTTGTGTCATGGTCCTCAAAGAAACAAAATAGGGTGGCAATCTCTACCGCCGAAGCCGAATATGTTAGTGCGGGGAGTTGTTGTGCACAATTGCTTTGGATAAGTCAACTTAAAGGATTATGGTATCAACTTCAAGAATGTGCCATTGTTTTCTGATAATGAAAGTGCAATCAAGATGACATAAAACCCGGTTCAACATGGAAGAACAAAGCACATTGACATAAGGCATCACTTCATTAGAGATCATCAACAAAAGGGAGACATATCTATTGAAAGTGTGGGTACCGATGATTAACTTGCCGATATTCTCACCAAGCCACTTGATGAAAGAAGGTTTTGCAAGCTAAGGAATGAGTTGAACATTCTTGATTTCTTAAACATGTGTTGAATGCACCCACCACTACTTGACATGCCTCTCCTTCGACAAAGCAAGGTACAATTGATTGACATATCATTCATACTTGCTAAGGACTTGCTAGAGCATGTAGACATAATAAGTGGTTTCTATGAGCATTAATGATAAATCAAATGAGTTTGATGGATATATGTTACCACTATTTATTCTATGCTTGTTTTGATCTAGTGGTGATATATGACATGTTTGTGGGCTTGCAATCCTAGTGTTGAATCTAGAAGGTTTGCTATAAGTGTTTAATTCAACATAGGCAAGATAACCCTTTCATGAGGTGTGAAGAAGCTTGTTTTTGGTTCAAACCGAATTAAATATCTTTGGCAAGTGTTCTAGATTGAACCAAATTTGACTAAATATGTTGTTTACTCCATCAAAGTCCTTTTCTTTCCATAATTTGATCCCATTTTTGGGTAAGTTATTGACAAAGGGGGAGAGAAAAAGATGATTGGACGTGATAAGGGGATAAATAGAATTTTGATGCACATAAGAAGGGGGAGCAAGCTCATGAACAAAGCTATTGCATTTGTTTGTGCATTCTCATATGACTTGCTCATTGCACTTGGATAGTTTTACATTACAAGTTTTTATAAAAGTGGTGTCCTCTTGCTTGTGTGGTGCAATGCTAGTATAGAACTTGAATGATGAAATGATCTACTAGCATGCATAGGTTGTATCTAGACATTCTCGTTGTTTTTACAAGTGGTTCAAGAACCTTGCTTATAATGTTGATCTCACGGGGTTCTTGAGTTTTTGATGGATGTCTAGTTACTTCATGGTGCTAAGGATGGTGTAAAATGCAACTCCGATTGGTACATGCTTCAAAGGTCCATTTCTTACACCTTAGCATCATTTTTGGTAGAATTACTCTCTCACAAATCTTTATCCATGCATATGTGCAAAGCTTCAATCCAAACTCTATGCACATATGTAGAGGGAGCTAATGCTACCAAAACCGAACTTTGCTATAGTTGTCCAAATCCTTCTTATGAGCTTAATGATTGGACAAATATGACAAGTTTAAAATTCTTATTATAAAAATCATCTTTGAGAGGTTGTCATCAATTACCAAAAAAGGGGGAGACTAAAAGTCCCTAGTTTGGTTTTCGGTAATTGATGAAACCTAGGACTAACCTTGCTTATCTAAGTGGTTGATTAGAGAAAGGTTGTCCACATGATAAGCTTATTGAATATGAAGCATGACACATGTCATGTGATCAAAGATGAAGATCAAGACGATGCTTGGCTCCATGGACGGGTGTTGAAGGTGAAGGGCTAGTCGAGGCTTGGGAGTGAAGGACCATGCGATGGTGAAGCTCGGGCAAGACTAGGCGCCGATGGACCGATGCACGGTGAATAGCAAGTGAAGTCGAGGTCGATGGATCGAGACGGTCACGTGACGGTGTGAAGTGTTCATAACACTTGGAGGAACAAAATGGACTCAAGGCAAAGGTATAACTGATAGGGCCATTTTTTTTGCACTCAAGACACCATAGAGGATGTGAGTGGTTTAGGATCGATAGCCGCACTATTAAGAGGGGAAATCTTATCGGCTATTCAATGCACGGGTGCCACTAGGTCTATCATTTCATGTTGATGCATTAGGATCTAGTGTGCTAATTGATAACCCTTGAAAATGATTGTGAAAATGCTAACACACAAGCACATAATGGTGTACACTTGATGGTGTTGGCACATTTGCAAGGGAGGTGATGTTGAAGTTGATTAATCGAAAACGGAGTTCGGAGCTAAGAGATATGCTCGTTTGACTGTGAGGTGGTCTACTGTCCTGAGAGCTCCGGACGCGAGCGCAGGACGCGTCCGGCGTGCGTAGGCCGTCCGGCGCTTGCAAAATGGGCGTCCGATGGTGCGACGCGAAAACATGCTCTCTGGGTAGCATCCGGCGTGCGTAGGACGCGTCCGGCGCTCACAAATTTGGCGTCCGATGGTGCGACGTGAAAATATGCCCTCTGGGTAGCGTCCGGCGTGCATAGGACGCGTCCAACGCTCACAAATTGCGCGTCCGGTGTTCACGTTTGAAGGGGTAACGGTTAGTTTTGAATCTCGGCTTGGCACACGGTGTGGTGTACGCGTAGGACGCGTCCGGCGCTTGCGAAAGACACGTCCGACGCATGTATTCTATGCAGCCCGAGAAGGTAATGGCTAGTTGGCCTTTGGGATGTTATAAATAGAAGGGTGGCCGGCCATGGCACCGTCTCTTGCACATTCTAACATTCCATACTCCTTTGTGAGCTTGTAATAAGCCCTCCTACTCATTCTCTCTTGCTTGATTGCTAATCTTGAGTGAGATTGACTGATTCGAAGTGCATTGCATGAGTTGATTCATCTAGTGGCACTTGCGAGTTGTTTGGCTGGTGGATTTCTTGTTACTCTTGGAGAGTACCGCTCCTAGCCGGCTTGGAGATTGTTGGAGGCATTGGCAAGAGAAGGTGATTGTTCTTGGCCACCTCCAGTTGTTTTATGAGAGGTTGTGTGCTCACCTCGCGGGGATCGCGAAGAGCAACTCTATTGGATTACGTGTGTCGTTGAGTACCTCGCTTGAGAGTGGTGCCTTGTGGTTTCCTTGCAGGGAAGTGCCTTGTGGGGCAAGTGATTTGAGGGTCACACCAAAGGACCATCTAGGTGTTGGTCGACACAACGGGTGACGTAGCTTGGCGGTGCCCAAGTGAACATCCAGAGATAAATCATTGTGTTCATCTTTGTCTCCCGATGATTGTTCATCATCCATTATGTTGTTGCCGATTGAATTGATTGTCCATCTTCTTGGTGATTGGTAACCTCGACTCGACACGGCGGTATAACCATTCCATCCCCTCTCGTGTATTTACTTTACTAGAATTGCTTATGGTTCGTCGAGAGCCTTAATTGTGTAGCGCTATCTCGGCCTTCTAGTTGTAAAGTAGAATTGCCTTGTGGTTCCGCCATGAGCCTTAATTGTGTAGCGCTATCACGGCATTGTTGATTGTTTGTGTGCAAGTGATCAAACACTTCGTTGGATAGGAGGCTTGCAACACATTGTAGGCTAAGCAAAACTTGCTTTCCGCCGTTTGTCTTACTAATGAAGTTTGCTTAGCAAGTTTGTAGAAATTTTTATAGGCTATTCACCCCCCTCTAACCACCTAGGACCTTACAGGGCAGCCACCCTGGCTATCTAATTTCTGGGTTGAACTACTACTGGTCTCACCCACAGACTGCACATTGTTAACAGCAACACGAAAAACATTTTTAGACCTACTTTCTTCTAGAGATAAAATGCTATCCAGCACTTGGTTTGATTGTGGGTAGCCACCCTCAATCTTTAACCCAATATCTGCAGCCACAGAAAGTAAAGAACCAGCAGTGATATGAGTTTTGTTACCTAGGTTGATCTCCAGATCATGTTTTCTTTTGAGCTCCTGGGCTTTCTCCACCATTGGCCTATCATCACCTAAGTTCCTCAGACTCCTCCTCTGGGGTATGACTGGTGTTGGCGGTCCTTATTGCATATCTAACCCCGCCAATTTAGGTTCATAATTCACCAAAAACCACCCAGATAGGAGATTTATACTAATGAAATTCCATAGTTTTGGTGAACACTTGTTTTGCAGGTACATTCATGGAATATATATAATTTGGGCCAAAAACTAGAGAAAAGAGAATAAATATTTGAATTATAAAATGAGCCCAAAAGCAAGACAAGGAGAAAAGAAGAGAAAGGCCAAACCGACGTGCCAACGTGACGAAACACCACATGGGCCAACTCCAGGCCCAGAACCAAGCCCGCCAGCCGAAGTCGGTGGCCGGGGGCGGTTCACCTGGCGCGGCCGCGCCCCTGGCGCGAGCGCGCCAGCCGGCCTGCCACCCGGCCCCACCTTCCTGGAGGCGGTGCATTCAATGCTCCAGAGGGCGGTGCGGGGGTGTTTTGGTCATTTGGACGCGCGGGAACCGACCATCTACACATATAAAAGCCCTTCTCTCTTTCATTTCACATATACACTTTTCATTTCTTCATTCTCATTCCTCCCTCTCCACTTCCACAAGTTTACACTAGAGGAAGAGTGGAGCCATTAGACCTAGCTTCTAGCTAGAATAGAAGTAGGGGAGTGAGAGAGGTCAAGAGCGGAGTAACTCTTTTTGAGTACTCCCGGAGGCTAGTCTTCCACGAGGTGGAGTGCCGGATTTGTCGGCTCCCTCCTCACTTGTACCTCAGCGACTTCTTACGCTTGAAGTAAGAGGTTCGTGTTTATCTATTTGTACGTTCCTTCTTGCAAAGTTATCTTTGTTGTTATTTGCTTGCGGGTTCGTCGACCGTCCTTGTGGCGGTAGTTCTAGTAGAGGACTCCTGATAGAGATGGATGTTCCTGGCCAACGCTAGAACTGTAACGTTAGCGTTGACGTGGTGTCTAAGCTGATAGTTACATTCGTTTGCCTCGTACTCCATGGTTGAGGGGTAGGCGGCAGGTGGTGACAGCCCTGTCCGTCCTTTGTAATCCCCCACGTCCGGGTACAGCGTAGAGCTACAGGCCGGCATCACTTGGCAGACCAGGTGCGATCCGGTGCCCGAAGCAAGTGAATAGCGATTGAGTTATCTTTCTCTAAGGATTCATCCTATAGAAAACCTCGCTTTCCCAGTTATCTACTCTCTCCTCTGGGCAACCTAGTTAAGACCTAAACCTGACCATACCATTCTTCGTGAAGTTTACGTTACCCTGTTCATCACCGGGTGAAGTGCTACAACGGTCTTTCCGTGCGCTTGCGGAATTTACTGCTTTCGCTAAGAAATACCAACAAGCATTTCTGGCGCCATTGCCGGGGAACGGTTGTCAAGTTTATCTCTGAACCTAGTTGCCCGTGTATCTTGTTCTACCTTTGCTTCTATTTTTTATTTTCGTCTTATAAATGGAGCTATCAACCATTGCCAAACTGTCAGCTCCTAAGGGCGAGCTCGTTGAACCACCACAATCCTCGAAGCCAATCACAGCTTCTAGTTACGAGCTCCGTCCTGGCTTCATAGCCATGGTTCGGGACCAAGCCTTTTTAGGTTTGGATTATGAAAATCCATATCATCACCTAAGGGAGTTTGAGCAACTCTGTGCATGCCTAACCATTTGTGGCATGTCACAAGAAACGTTGCGTTGGAAGTTGTTTCCCTTCTCTCTCAATGAGAGGGCGAGACAGTGGTACGACCAAAATGTAGGGAAGGTAAATGGAGATTGGGAAGAACTTCGTGACAGTTTTTGCGTCGCATTCTTCCCTATATCTCGAATCGCTTCCCTGCGACAAGAGATTCTCAACTTCCGACAACTAGAAAATGAAACTATAGGTGCAGCGTGGGACCGGTTTTTGACCCTGACCAGGTCAGGTCCTGACTTTTCTATCCCAAACCACATGCTACTGCAGCACTTTTGGTTAGGGCTTGGCAGAGAATCTGCCCTATTGCTCGATGCGTCTGCCGATGGATCCTTTATACATAAGACCACAGCGGAAGGAGAAGCTCTCCTAAATCATATTTTAGAGAACACTCCCCCGCTAGAACCTATCCGGTTTGAGCCTGAGCCAGTTAAAGAGGAAGTCTCTTTGGCAAGTGCCGAACCTGTGATAGAGACTACCTCTCCCGAACCAGAAGCCGCAGAGGAAGTTTCCAGTCAAATGGAACTTCTTGTATTCGAGGACGAGTTTTTCGAAGATTTTGGAAATACCTCGAAATATGAATGTCATAGGAGACCACCAATCCCTGTCACTCCTAGCGATCCTCTTGATGAATTATTTCTCAGAGAATCCATTAAGGAGTTGACTGCTATAATGAGCTCTGAATGGGTAGCAGAAGGGGAGCTCTCGCCTAAAGAAATTCAGATTCGTGTTCCTTCTTCAACCCTTCGGTGCAAAATCCAAGGAGATTGGGTGGATGTTCTGTACAATCCCACTGTTGGAACGAACATTATGTCAAAATCCTACGCATTCATGTGCCTAGGAGAGAAATCGCGTACTCCGACAGTCAAATCCTTTAGGGTAGCACCTCGGTCTACTCTTAACGGACTTGGGATTCTGCACAACATAACTCTCCACCATCAAGAAGTCAAAATGGCCCTGGACTTTCACATCTTTGACATCCAGGATTTCGACATTCTAATCGGTCATCCCCTAGAGAAACTCGTTACAAGTCCACCAAAAATAGGGGATTTAGGTGTGAAACTAGGGAGAGAATGATTCTCTATTCAAGTCACACGAGCTAAAAACTCAGTGGCTGAACTCCCCCTAGTAAACCCCTAGAGGTCATGTCGGTAATTCCTTTTGAAACCCCAGAGATGTCTTTGGAGAGCGATGCTCCTCACTTTGTAGAAGAGGAAGATGAACTGGGAGAAACCATAGAATTACCCAAGGAGGAGAAACCGACACGACCTCCAATTGAGCTTAAACCCTTACCTGTAGGACTACGCTATGCTTTCTTGGATGGCGATTCGCAAACTCCTGTCATCATAAGCAACAAGCTTAGCAACAAGGAGACTGCCGAACTCATCGCCATGCTAGAAAAGCATAGGACGGTCTTCGGGTATTCCCTAGATGATCTCAAGGGTATAAGCCTAACCTTATGCACTCATCACATTCCCATTGACCCCTCGAGTACGCCAACTCGAGAGCCTCAACGAAGGCTGAATAATGCGATGCGTGAAGTCATGAAAAAGGAGGTTTTGAAACTTTTTCACGCCGAGATTATTTATCCCCTACCACATAGCGACTGGGTTAGCCCCGTCCAAGTGGTTCCCAAGAAAGGAGGTATGACGGTAATTAAGAATGATAAAAATGAGCTTATCCCACAAAGAACCGTCACAGGGTGGAGAATGTGTATCGATTACCGAAAACTCAACACGGCAACTAAGAAAGATCACTTCCCGCTTTCCTTCATTGATGAAATGTTGGAGCGGTTAGCGAAACACTCTTTCTTCTGTTTCCTAGATGGGTATTCGGGTTATCATCAAATACCCATCCACCCTGATGATCAAAGCAAGACGACATTCACTTGTCCTTATGGAACATATGCCTATAGAAGGATGTCGTTCGGGTTGTGTAACGCACCCACATCCTTCCAATGGTGTATGATGTCTATCTTCTTAGACATGATTGAGGAAATAATGGAAGTCTTCATGGACAATTTCTCAGTCTATGGAAAAACTTTCAATCATTGTCTTGAAAATTTAGACAAAGTCTTGCAAAGGTGCCAGGAGAAAGATTTGGTACTTAATTGGGAAAAGTGCCATTTCATGGTCCGCGAGGGCATTGTCCTAGGCCACCTAGTATCGGAACGAGGGATAGAGGTAGACAAGGCTAAGATAGAAGTTATCGAGCAACTACCTTCCCCTGTGAACATAAAGGGAATCCGTAGCTTTCTAGGCCATGCAGGGTTCTATAGGAGATTTATCAAAAACTTTTCTTAAATCTCTAGACCCCTCACGAGCCTACTAGCTAAGGACGTACCTTTCAAATTCACAGATGAATGCTTACAAGCATTCAATACTCTTAAGAATGCACTCATCTCAGCTCCGATCATCCAACCTCCTGATTGGACCCTACCATTCGAGATCATGTGTGATGCTAGTGACTATGCTGTTGGTGCGGTCCTTGGCCAAACCAAAGATAAGAAGCATCATGCAATCGCTTATGCTAGCAAAACACTAACAGGAGCTCAGCTCAATTACGCTACCGTAGAGAAAGAGCTCCTGGCAGCCGTTTATGCTATCGATAAGTTTAGGTCTTACTTAGTAGGAGCAAAAGTCGTTGTCTACACAGACCACGCAGCTTTGAAATATTTGCTCACTAAGAAAGACGCAAAACCCCATTTGATTCGCTGGATTCTTGTACTCCAGGAGTTTGATCTTGAAATAAAAGATAAAAAGGGAGTAGAAAATACCGTTGCGGATCATTTGTCGCGTATGCAGGTTACTAACATGCAGGAACTCCCTATAAATGACTTCCTACGCGACGACATGCTACTAAAGGTGACGGACATCAACCCTTGGTACGCGAACATCGTCAACTATATGGTTGCCGGATATGTACCACCAGGAGAAAATAGGAGAAAACTGCAAGTCGAAAGCCGACGTCACCTTTGGGATGACCCATACCTGTATCGGGTATGTTCAGATGGTCTATTGAGGAGATGCGTACCAGCAACAGAAGGCCTACAAATCATTGAGAAGTGCCACTTCGCACCGTACGGAGGCCATTATGGAGCATTCCGCACACAAGCAAAAATCTGGCAATGCGAATTCTTCTGGCCAACGATGTACGAGGACACCAAAGAGTTCATTCGGAGGTGTCGGAAGTGTCAGTTCCAAGGAGGCATCACAGCTCGCAATGCAATGCCACTACACTACAACCTTCAAATTGAGATATTTGATGTGTGGGGCATTGACTACATGGGACCATTCCAGAAGTCCCAGGATTGCGAGTACATCATAGTGGCTGTTGACTACGTATCCAAGTGGGTAGAAGCTATGCCCTGCAGAGCAGCTGACGCCAAGCACGCACAAAAGATGTTCCATGAAGTAATCTTCCCTCGCTTTGGAACACCACGCATGGTGATAAGCTATGGGGGATCTCACTTCATTGACAAAACATTCAGAACATTCTTGAAGGAGCTTGGAGCCAAGCATAACATAGCTACCCCCTACCATCCTCAAAATAGTGGTCAAGCGAGACCTCAAACAAACGAGATCAAGAACATCCTGCGAAAAACGGTCAATGATATGGGGAAAGGCTGGAAAAGTAAGCTCCCTGACGCACTCTGGGCATACAGGACCGCTTACAAAACCCCCATCGGCATGTCACCATTCCAGCTCGTGTACGGGAAAAGTTGCCACTTACCCGTAGAGCTCGAGCATCGAGCTTATTGGGCTATCAAGAGCTGGAATATGGATCTCAAATTTGCCGGCAAAAATCGTCGGCAACAGATTTCTGAACTGGAAGAATGGTGAGAGAAGGCTTATCATAATGCCAAGCTCTACAAAGAGCGAACAAAGAGATGGCATGATCACTGAATCAAGCTCAAAACCTTCAAGCAAGGCGACAAGGTTTTGCTCTTCAACTCAAAGGTGAAATTATTCGGTGAAGGGAAGTTGCGGAGTAAATGGAAAGGACCGTACACCGTCATCGACACATCAATTCATGGGGCAATCACAATTCAAGATGACGACGGTAATATCTTCAAAGTTAACGGTTAGCGTCTCAAACCTTTCCTCGTGATTTAAATTTCAATGAAGAGCTAGATCGAATAGATTTAATTATGCCTTGACTTTGAGAGCTCTCACTTTTTGAGGCTAGTTATTCTATTCTTTCTTATCAAAAATATTTTCAAATAATATTTTATTCATAGAAATATTCCAGCATTTATTCCTAGACTTTCTATCTTTTTATAAGTGCTTTGGATATTTCAAATAAATGTTTTTACAAAATATTTTCTGAAAATCCCTTTGCTCCATTCAAAAAAAATACGGAGTGGAACGTGAGCCTCGATCGTGCAATCGGTCAAAACACCACATTTTGGCAACATTTAGACCATTAGAGGTCACTAGAACGAAACCTGGGATCGAGCCGTGCCGCAACTGGCGCGGCCACGCCACTGGCGCGCGCGCGCCAGGGGGCGAGCCGTTGCTCCCCAAATTTTGTCTCCTGATCCTCAGCCCTTCTCTGATGCTCACCTTGTGGAGTTTGATCTTGTTGCATTCGTGAGAGACAGAGATGTTACCAACACCTATAAATTGAGCCATCTCCTCTTCTCCTCTCTTCACAAAAGCTCAAGCCATTCATCTCTTTCTCTCTTGTTCATACTCCTACACCAGAAAGTTCTTTCTTCTACCAAGAAGACATGGCCCTTGTTCCTTTTGACAAAGAGAAAGCTCTCTCTTTTGCCAAAATTTACTTAGAGAAGAGAGAGAGGGTTGAGCATATGGCGGCACCGCTCGCCATCGAAGCTCCACCTATGGCGCCAATGGCAAGGGCAGCAAAAGCCGCCCCGACGGACAGCCGCCCAAGCAAGCGCCCTAGGCCTTCGTCTCCCGAAACCTCCTCTTTCAAAGCCCCCGAATTTTCCTATACCATTCAAGGAGTTGATCGGGCGGATGGAAGGCGTGGAAAGGGACTTGTGGGGAAAAAAGGAGGCGTGTACACTCCTCGTCTCCTTTACAACCCTCCAATTCAAGGGCAGCCCGCTGGTTTCTTTGGTGAGGCTTTGCCTCTACCTAAAGGGCCAACTAAGGAGGGGCTGCATAAAAAGATCAAAGAGCTTTCTAGTTACATTCGCTATCTTCAGGGTAGGCTTGCTGAAAGAAGCTCGGCTGAAATCATGCTAGAACAAGAAATCGACTCCCTTCACATAGAGATGTATGAGGAGTTAGAAGGAGTCGCCACGAAAATAGGAGTTGCGGACGTCCTCGAGCTTCCTTTTTAGAGCCTTCCGCTCCACCCAAATAAATTAGGCGCACGCATCGTTTTAAAATTTCAGCTTTATTGCATTTCCCTTTCCGATTTACTTTGTAATCGTGCGCCTATGTGTAATCTTTAGTTTTATAATTGAATAAATATATTTGTGTTCTCTCTTGTATACACTTGTTTTTGTCCTATGTGTTGCATAAAAATCCAAGAGATAGGTAAAAAAATAAGTGTGGGGGAGGCCATCCCAACCTCTCAAAAGAAATGCACAAAAAAAATTCGCGCCTTAAAAATCATTGGTTTGTGCATCTTCTCACTCCCTCCAAATACTTTTATTTGTCTAGAAATAAGTAGATCTTATAACTAAAAATTGGCTGCTCTACCTTTGTGTTCCATGATCGATTGCGACTCACATACTTTTTATTCCTCGCCAATATTCTATCTATCTCGTGAGCAACTACTTTGTTTTTAGGGACTCCATGAATATCTAAGTTATTGTGGGATGAGAGATAGTAGGATGATATGATACTTGTTTATCTCTTGCAGTAGACTTGGGTTTTTCTTTGCAAAAATATCAAAACTTATAGCATGTTTCTCAAGTGATGATTAAATTCCTACCGAGCCAAATTTTAGTGCTACATTTATAAACCTTGCCACATAGCCGCTTATCCTTGCATTAAGTTGTGTCGAGTTTTATTGGATCATTGTGAGAGAAGTTTCATATCCCCAAGATCGAATATCACACACACCCACCAAATAAATCACCGACTTTTACCACGAAAGTCGCGCACTACACCCTCT
This sequence comes from Themeda triandra, assembly GCA_018135685.1. Taxonomy (NCBI): domain Eukaryota; kingdom Viridiplantae; phylum Streptophyta; class Magnoliopsida; order Poales; family Poaceae; genus Themeda; species Themeda triandra. The sequence goes on along the minus strand of JAENPR010001213.1, from coordinate 119,162 downwards.
CATCCATCCACCAAAAATCGCTGACTCTTACACCGAGAGTTACGCAATCATCTTCACTACAAATAAAAACTCCAACCACTACACTCATGATTTTCTCTCTCAAATATTATCCACTTGCAAAAAAAAAAATAATTTTGGGCTTCATTAGAATCGTATCCCTGTCGAATAGAAAAAAAAAGAGAAAGAAAAGATCTCCTCTATATAAGTCCTTTAAAAAAAAAGAGAAAGAGGAGAATAAAAGAAAGAAATATCTTTTTATAGGGAAGCCCATTTTTCTCCTTCAAATAAAAAGAGAGAGAGAACATGACAAAAGGAGTTCCACCCACATTTATTTTCTACACACTTGCACAATTCGATCTAGGGCTATGTCCTTCCCTCCATTGATCCATGTTTTTGACACAACAACATACACAAGGTAAGCAAGTATCTCATCCATACCTATGAACTCCAGATATCAGCCATTAGAGGTAGGATGAGCAGCAAGGCAAACGACCTTTGGTGAGGATCAAACACTTACAAATCTAAAAAGAGCGACTTGAGAGCATCACTTGAGGAACTCAATTGCTATCGTTTTTCTTACAAAAAGTTTCAAAACCCCAAGTCTTGAAAGTAGGGAGACATGAGTTGACTTGAAATCCAGGCAGTTCCATCCCTCAATAAGCTCAAAGATTACTTGGTAGATACCATGAATGCTCACAGATAACCAGTGAGGCTTGGAATAATCTGTATGCAGGTTATTATCTCAGGAAGACAAACCACCTTAGTGACTTTTGCTTCACTCGAGGATGAGCAAAGCGCTAAGTGTGGGGGAGCTTGTTGGCGGTCCATATTGCATATCTAACCCCGCCAATTTAGGTTCATAGTTCACCAAAAACCACCCAGATAGGAGATTTATACTAATGAAATTCCATAGTTTTGGTGAACACTTGTTTTGCAGGTACATTCATGGAATATATATAATTTGGGCCAAAAACTAGAGAAAAGAGAATAAATATTTGAATTATAAAATGAGCCCAAAAGCAAGACAAGGAGAAAAGAAGAGAAAGGCCAAACCGACGTGCCAACGTGACGAAACACCACATGGGCCAACTCCAGGCCTAGAACCAAGCCCGCCAGCCGAAGTCGGTGGCCGGGGGCGGCTCACCTGGCACGGCCGTGCCCCTGGCGCGAGCGCGCCAGCCGGCCTACCACCCGGCCCCACCTTCCTGGAGGCAGTGCATTCAATGCTCCAGAGGGCGGTGCGACGGTGTTTTGGTCATTTGGACACGCGGGAACCGACCATCTACACATATAAAAGCCCTTCTCTCTTTCATTTCACACATACACTTTTCATTTCTTCATTCTCATTCCTCCCTCTCCACTTCCACAAGTTTACACTAGAGGAAGAGTGGAGCCATTAGACCTAGCTTCTAGCTAGAATAGAAGTAGGGGAGTGAGAGAGGTCAAGAGTGGAGTAACTCTTTTCGAGTACTCCCGGAGGCTAGTCTTCCACGAGGTGGAGTGCCGAATTTGTCGGCTCCCTCCTCACTTGTACCTCAGTGACTTCTTATGCTTGAAGTAAGAGGTTCGTGTTTATCTATTTGTACGTTCCTTCTTGCAAAGTTATCTTTGTCGTTATTTGCTTGCGGGTTCGTCGACCGTCCTTGTGGCGGTAGTTCTAGTAGAGGACTCCTGATAGAGACGGATGTTCCTGGCCAACGCTAGAACTGTAACGTTAGCGTAGACGTGGTGTCTAAGCTGATAGTTACCTTCGTTTGCCTCGTACTCCACGGTTGAGGGGTAGGCGGCAGGTGGTGATAGCCCTGTCCGTCCTTTGTAATCCCCCACGTCCGGGTACGGCGTAGAGCTACAGGCCGGCATCACTTGGCAGACCAGGTGCGATCCGGTGCCCGAAGCAAGTGAATAGCGATTGAGTTATCTTTCTCTAAGGATTCATACTATAGAAAACCTCACTTTTCCAGTTATCTACTCTCTCCTCTGGGCAACCTAGTTAAGACCTAAACCTGACCATACCATTCTTCGTGAAGTTTACGATACCCTGTTCATCATCGGGTGAAGTGCTACAACGGTCTTTCCGTACGCTTGGGGAATTTACTGCTTTCGCTAAGAAATACCAACAACTGGTCCCCAGGTTCTCCCTTTCTTTCTCCCCTGCTTAGCCCCCTCCATTTGAACTTTTCTCTATCTTCCTCAAATGGCTGTGTAAGCTTCAAAGATTGATCTGGGGTCTCAACCTCTTGAGCAGATTGAGAGATTCTGGATTCTTCTACAACAGCTTGCCTCCATCCCTTGTTTATCTTGAGTTTGTGTCGATCAAGGTGACTACCCCCGTCCCCCTTGTCCAAGATACTCCTCATTTAGTTCAAACACGGCCGTTCATTAGGCATATTGAGCCAGCTCTCGATCATCATCATCATCATCTTCTTGGTCTAAATTTCCAAAGCACCCACATCCTCCTCATCGAATCCTCAAGCCCCATGGCTCTCAAGATCTCAAAGACAATTTGTCTCCATCTTATCTATGATCGACTCACCCTGGTTGAAGTCCAAATGCCTCCTCACCGATCTCCCACCTTTAGAAGTAGATCCCTTGCTAGCAGACTGCTTTTGATTAGCTGCGCTTCCTCCTTGCTCAACCTGCTTGTCTTTAGGTTTACCATCTTTGCCATCATCCTTTGGTTTATCTGTATCCCTCTTACCTAGATCCTCATCCAGGAATCCATCAGGATTGTCTTCATCAATATTGTCAGGATCCTCATCTCCCCCTAGATCCTCATCCCCATCCTCTTTGTCCTCCAAGAACATAGCCCCTTCGGCTAGGAAATTAACTAAGTAGTAGCCTCCTCCAAACTCATACACTCTCTCATCAGAATTCTACTTGGATTCTTACACTTAATTTTGGCTCTGACAACAGAGAAAAGACTAGAAAACAATGATGGCTAGTCCACTTCTACCAACATCCCAATACTTGATGCCACATCCTTAATTGTCCACTAGTCCACCCACTTCGGTGGAATGCCTCTCATCTGGACCCACACCTCAGAAAGCATGCAAATAGGTTCTACATCACCATTCCAAGGTTTCAGAGAAGCCATCACACCTTCTTTGTGAAGAGGAAAGATGGATATTGATCCCACTACCAAGTTTTCCACTTTCCTAGCAGGAGGAAATTTCACAATGAAGCTACCCTGATCATGTTTCTTCAGCTTCCAATTCCACTCCCTGTCAAACAGCTTCCTTAGGTTGTCCAAGATTTCTGACTCCTCTATCTGGCCCTTAACAATTGAGAACAACCCAAAGTTATCCATCCTTGACCAATGTCTGAACCTATTTCCTCTAGGTTCAACATCTATGTGAAAGAACCCTAGTCCACTACTAGCACTCCCAAAGTACTGTGCAGCTACCTGTTGTTTCTTCCATTCAGGGCAAGCATCCACTGTATGTCCAGTTAAGTGACAGATAAAGCAAGTTTTCGGTCGTGCACAGCCTGTGCTCAGGTGGCCAGTATCACCACAGTTGAAGCACACCACATCCACCAAGCTCTCCTTGCTAGACTCACCTATCCCTGTCTTCTTCTCAGCTGAACTCCCTTGCTTCTCTGCCAGCGCAACAATCTTCTCTTTGGTTACTGCACTTTCCTGCTGTGGCGGTGGAGCAGCCGGTGCCTGGAGCTGCTGGCGAGGTGGTTGCTGGCGTCCACGGTTTCCTCCCTGAAAACCTCCTCTCCCTCTTGGTGCCTCCAGCCGACTGTACTGACCAAACATCTGCAGGGGTGGAGCTTGAGTCATTGGATTAGGGAACATACCGAATTGCTGAGGTGTGGCTGATTGAAGAATTGGTGTCCCATGGGTGGCGGCGGGTATGGAGGATACCAACCCCCTCTGCTCCAATCTTCCCAACCACCTTCTGGACTCCCCGGTCTTGGACCTCTTCCTCTCTGCCGATTCGCCATGGAATCTTTCACCACACTTGCAAAGTTCTTCGCAGAATTCTCCTCCTCGAACAAACTTGCTAGTTTCCGAGGCTTGACATTCGGATCTAGCACATCTCCTATGCCAACTGGGTAGAAATCTTTGGGTGCGAACTTCTTTTGTTCCCACAGATCCTTGCGCACCCACAGCAATCCCTCTGAAAATTGGCTAACCCTAGCCGCCGCCGCCTGGCGAGACTGAGGAACGAACCAGAGCTGGCCCCAATACTCCTCAACCTCGCCTCCTTCTACACCTGGATCTTGTACATTGGGTTTGGACGAGGGCTGGATCCGGATCCCCGACAGGCCCATCCGAGCTTGCCCCACCTGTCTTCCTCTTGCCGGACCAGGTCGGAATCCTCCACTATCTCTGCCACCGGGCCCTCTCCAGGAATTTTGACTTGACAAGCCTCCTGCCATGGTGGCAAACCTCTCCCCCGGACCGGCGTAGAGAGCGACCTCGTCGGCGCCGCCTTCTCGATCTTGCCCAAAAATCCAAGGTCCTCCGCCTGACGGTCCCGCTTGGCACCAGATCTGGAATCGCCTACTGCCGCGCGGTGAAGACCCCGCACGGCCGAGCCTCCTCGATGCCCCTGCGGCGATGGCCAAGGCCAGGGAGGCCTCTTCTCCTGCCTTGCCCGGAAGGTCACCCAGGCACGCCGCCGGCCCGGCAGTCCTCCTCGGCGATGGCACCCCGCGCCCTCTATCTAACTTTCTCTCTCTGTTCTCTAGCACAAGGATAACAGACGACATTGTCTCTCTCATTACCTGGTTCATCCATGCACGACCAAGACGAAGAAATAGTTCAGAAGGTGGTTTCTGGTTTTGAATAGCTGTGTAACCTAAGCATAGATAAGGTGCAGGATATGGGGGCTGCGCCCATATGCAGTGTCGAGGAAGCTGCTGCCATGAGTGTGGGGACAGCACCAACGACACAGCAGCAGCACACACCGCCTCTGCCTTGTGCTCGGTCACGCTCAGGCCCTGCTGGTGGGGGGTCGTCGGACTCAGATCAAAATCCTGCTGGCCTGGAAGAAGCCAGGGAACACCTCACACCACGACCTTGTGCTCTGTCAGTGTCAGAGGAACCCAGCCTTGAAGTTGAAGAACAAGCCTACCACAGGCCGCCTTGCCTGCTGCACCTGGAAAAAGACGAAGCTAGCAGAGACCTGGCTCGGATGATCGCGCTACATGGATACGATTCATCGTTCGTGGAGGACGGCCACTTCAGGAGCTTCATCAGAAGGCTCAACCCTGATTTTGAAGTGCCCTCGCAAGTCGCCGTTGAGGAGATGTGTGATGGTATCTTTGACGAAGCAAGGAGGGACCACTTGGACAGGCTGAGGCGCGCTACTGGGAAGGTCAGTATAGCATTGGGTAGAGCCAAAACCATGGAGGAGCAAGCCTTGTATGCAGCATGCCACTTCATAGATGACGGATGGAATCTTCACAAGATGGTGATACATGCCATTGTAACTACAGATCATCATCATGACCACGATGGCCCAATACCGGGAATCGACGTATCTACTTCTACTTATCCAAACCATGGTACTTTGTCCAAAAGGCTGTTCATGGTGGCATATGTAATGAGCGACAAAAATATGCCCGCTGCACTGAAGAATAATTCCTTTGGGCCAAGAATGGACTTCTTGGACAATGTGTTTTTTACCACCTACGTGGACATTGTGCTTCACTCCATTGGTCGATGCCTTCTTCCTCAAGACTTGACTCTGACACTGTCCTGTGACATGGTGGACTTACTCGTGACTAGACAAGGGCGCCTGGAACTTCATGCAGATTTGGACCTACACTATGGATGGGCATACGACGAACACTAGTATGCATGGTACTGTTCTTTGAAAGCTCTGTGCGAGAAAGTTTTCCTCATCAACTTACACATGCAGAACTTCGAAAAAAAAAAAAAAAAAAAAAAAAAAAAAAAAAAAAAAAAAAACTTACACATGCAGACCAGGGTTTTTTCTACCGGTCGGTTTACCGTGGTAACCGGTCTAACCAGACCAGACCGAACCTATCCGGTTTGGTTTTCTCCAAATTCAAATTTAAAATTTTAAAAAAATGCTGAAAAATTTGCTAAAAATGTTCATGATTTATAGAAGCCAATGGTGTAAAAATTTTTCAAATTTGAGTTCGTTTAGTATTTATTTAGACGTTTAGAAGTTTGAAAAAAAAAAAAAAAAAACAAATGCCCCTGCTAAGGCCCATTAAATCATGAAGGTCGAAAAACATACTAAACACACTCAAATTTGAAAAATTTTGACATCATTGGATTCTATAAATCATGAAGTATTTTTAGGATTTTTTAGCATTTTTTAAAAAAATAAATTTGAATTTTGAAAAAAACCAAACGGTTACCACCTTACCGATCGGTAAACCGCTCAAACAGAGCGGTAAACCGCTCAAACCGACCGGTAAGCCGCTCGCAAACCGAACCGCACGGGCGTTTGAATTCAAATTCGAATTCAACCGATTTCCGGACCAAACCGCGGCTAACCGGAACCGGAGGCCGGCGGTTCGGCCCGACCGGTCGGTAAAAAAAACCCTGATGCAGACACTGTTAAAGGTTTTCCTCATCAATTTACACATGCAGACACTGTTATAATAAACCTACTGTGCAAGCTCTGGGAGAAAATACACCGTGCCATTCAAAAAATTTCTTCTTCCACCTGTCCCACGGCGAATCTCTGTCTTGCGGAGTTCTTTAAGCTGAGGGAAGTTTTGCAGTCTGAACTAGCAGGGTTTAGTAGTGGAGACCATGTATATGTTTACAACATATTTTATGGTGACAAAGATGTCACGTCTGTTCTTAAAGAGGCAAGTGACACTCTAGACAAGGCTATAGAAAATTCTTACCTCTCCCGGTCACTACCACTTCTTGCACTGGACCCGCGTTATAAACTTGAGTTTATATCATTCAATTTCAAAAGGGTGTATGGTTCAGAAGCCGCAAAAGAAAAAGTCTCCAAGGTGACCACAATGATCACGGAGCTGTACGCTAATTATGCTAAAGAGTATGGTAGAGCAGATGGTGCAGATCATTCAGATAGTGCCACTGCGATGGACACCACCACAAGTGCAGACGATCCGTTGGAGCAAGCATGGAATGAGCACTGCTGTTCACAGCAAGGCATGGCGACTCATCAGGTTAGCAGCTTTTACCACCTACAAGCTGAGACGGAGCTCGATCATTATCTGAAAGACCCTCTTGCCCCTCAAGCAGAAGGTTTTGACATTCTGAACTGGTGGAAGATTCATAGCTCGGAGTACCCGATAGTTGCTCGGATGGCGAGGGATGCTCTGGCCATGCCCACTTGCAGCAAGCTTTCTTCTGACCAAATGGCCCAGCTCAGGATCATCCTTCGTGGTTATTCCAATCAACCGTACGGAGCTGAACCCTTTCTAATAGAAGATGACGGGGAAGAAGTACAATATTTTGTTGCACCCAGTGACCAGTGGCATGACAAGGAAGAAGTACAATATTTTGTTGCATCCAGTGACCGGTGGCATGACAAGGAAGAAGTACAATATTTTGTTGCACCCAGGGACCAGTGCATGATAAGGGAGAAGTACAATATATATTTTGTTGCACCAAGGAACCAGTGGCATTATCAAGAATTTTAGCCTAGGGTATGCAGCCAAAAAATGACATATCCAGTACGGCTTGTTTGTTAGTGTGGGTCTCACGAGTCACGGCTATAATATAATATCCTTATATTTGCTTTCAATGTGGCTGTTTCATCTACTGCTGATATGTGTTGCTGAGACTATGTCATGCACTTTGGTTGATATGTGTTGCTGATTTTGTAATGCACTTTTGTTGAGTATGTAATTGGACACCTATCTATTTCATCTACTGCTGATATGTGTTGCTGAGACTAGAGTACTGTTGGATGGCTGAAAGCTAATGCTGCAACGAGCAGCTAAGCAACTGTCATATATTATTTATCTGTGATGTGTTTGCAATCTGCACGCACTTGTAGCTATTGATCCGTATCACATCTGGCTTGATCCAGAGATGTAGCAGTCATAGAGATTGGATGATGGATATATAGCTGCTGCTCCAGAGATATAACCATTTTCTGTACTTTGAATTCTTGATTACCGACTGATGCCTTTGCTTTTGATCGGATAGTTCGATTTCCGACGGTACTGTAGCAATACCAAACGCCGTATTTACTTGAGGCATGCAGTAACGTTTTTATAATACAACTTACCTGAAGGTTTTGGCTCCTGGTTACTAATACTAGAACACATGGGGATTTGAGTGTTGTTCGTCTGGTATTGCCTTTGCCCCCGCGTGAAAATGTCTTCGAAAATCAGAAAATACTGAAGGAATGCGGGGTGTTGAGCGAGCGATGCAGTAGCCTCCGCGGCGTGAAGCTCCGATCCGACAGCAATGCAGTCTGGACTTGGGCCGCTAGACCGAGGAAGATAGTTTCGAGGAGCGGTGGTAAGATGGGCCAGTGTCAAGGCCTGCATTCACAAACCTCGTTTGCTCAAAACTGGACTTTTTCCTTTTGGCGCACGGCTCGTCCCAAACAAAGGTAACCGTGTCATTGGCCCAATATTGAACTGCGCCGGGCCCGTGACCACACATGGCCCACCCACGTCCTCCACACCGCCACTTCCCCTTCTTCGCACCACGAAACCGATCTGCCGTGCATTTCCCATCCCTCTCCTCCCCTCCCAATTCCACCTTGGAGCCGCCGGAGTGCGCACTGCAGGCCGCCGGCGCGGAGGACAGGCTCAGCGCGCTGGACGACGGCACACTCCACGCGATCCTCGCCCGCGTCCCGCTCCGTGACGCCGCCGCCACGACCGCGCTGTCCCGCCGCTGGCCCCGCGTCTTCGCCACGCTCCCGCGCCTGCGCCTCTGCGCCGCCACCTTCAACCGCCGCGGCTTCCCCGACGAGGGCAACCAGGACTACTGCGAGGACCCCCGGCGCTGGATGGACGCGCTCAGCCGCGTGCTCGACGGCCGCGCCGCGTCGGTCGCCGCCTTCGACGTCGACCTCAAGTACACGGGCCTGTACGACGACTACTTCGCCGGCGTCCTCGCCGAGCTCTGCGGCAGCGGCGGCCTCCTCGAGCTCAGCCTCGACAACGCCAAGCTCCGCGAGTGCTACCACCTGCGCCACGCTCACCTCCCTCGACCTCTACAACTGGCGGCTCAAGGTGCCCGGCAGGATCACCGGCCTGCGCGCCGTGCGGCTGCTCCGGCTCCGCAGCGTCACCGCCACGGACGACGACCTCCGCCTCCTCATCACGCGCTGCAGCGGCGTGGAGCGTCTTGAGATCGATAACGTGCACAAGGCACGGAGCATTGTCATCAGCTCCGCGCCACGCCTCGAGAAGCTGTTCATCTACTCGTACCGCCCGCTGCGCGTCTCGGTGAACAAGGCCCCGCGGCTGGATGCTGTGAGGCTGAGCTTCTCGTACAGCTACCCGGAGTACTCGTGGAGACCAGAGGACACCATGGACTCTGATGTCGATTACTCGTTTTCTGAGATCGATGAGATTCTTGATTACCGAAAGATGGCGAAGAGGGAGCACAAGCAGACGGATGAGATTGGGAACATGCTGACGTTTCTCAGTGGGCTTGGATCTGCCAAGAAGCTCCACTTGTCCCCTGGCATCCCCAAGGTCAGTTGTATGTTCGTTTGCTGAATGCATGATGGGATCAGCAGATAGATAGAATTTCGCTGTACTTCAGCACTTATCATGAATTTTCAGTTTCTAGGAATGTCAGCATATATACTGTCATACTTCCTTCTAATGTGTGCTAGCTAGTGTGTGTCAACTTTCCAGGTCGTTCCACTGTCGTCTCATCTCACTCAGAAATGATGGTTTATAGTTGTAGCACACCAACACCACATATGGAATAGGCTTATGAATGACTATTACATCAGTTACTTAGCCTTGCATCTGCATAAGTTTAGAACCTATACAGTGGTGTGGAAGAGAGTAGATGAGACATAAGGGTTATGATGCCCCAGGTCTGAGTCCATTATACTCCTCCAATGTCCATTACAAGGAAAAGGCTTTTTAATTGACTATGGGATCACGTACAATCACACATCTTTGATTTTTAAGGATAATCCAGAATTGTCATCAGTTCACTATTTCGCTCAAGGGTTCTTATGTTGTCATCAGCATGTTCTTGTGTTTCAACTTGTAAGCATGCTCGCCAACTTCCATAACCTTGAATAGTGATAGAGCAGGCGATGCCCTGCACTATCTAGAACGCGCCGGCAACGTCACCGGTGGTGACCGCGGCGAGAATTTCAGATTGGAAGTTTGAGACTAGGGTTTGTTCGCTGCACAATGTCGCAGCCTTTTCGGTTTTTTCTTCTTGCTATTTATAGGGATACAAGACGAGATCACGGAACATGTCTCCGTGTATCTCCGCGCCACGCTACACACCGTGTGCCATGCCGTTCTTGTGCGACGCGCACCACGCGCTGCAGCGCGCACCGTGGCGCGAACCAAACCTACTGAACCAGACCGTGTCACAGGGACGAGCACGCCTCCACCCGTGCACAATCTTCTAACCTGACTCTAAACCTTAACTGAACAAATATATGGTAACTAACCTATGCAACAATTTGGCTAACAGTTCTCCCCCTAAACTTGTTGCACCTTCACCATGCCGATTGCTTCTCTCAGGTCGACGAACCTGGCTCGCCCCAGGGCTTTAGTAAAGATGTCGGCCAACTGATCCTCAGTGCCTACATGATCCACCTCCACCTTGCCATCCTCTATGCACTCACGAATGAAGTGATACCGTGTATCAATGTGTTTGCTTCTATCATGATGCACTAGATTTTTACTCAGGGCAATTGCAGACTTATTGTCCATCAGCAATTTGACTGGCATCTCCTTTGTTCCCAATAGATCTCCCAAGAGTCGGCTTAACCATACCCCCTGACAAGCTGCTGTTGCTGCTGCCACATACTCGGCTTCACATGAAGAGACAACAACAATCTTCTGCTTCTGTGAAGACCAGGTAACAAGATTACTGCCAAGGAAATAGACTACACCTGTCGTGCTCTTTCTATCCTCAACATCACCAGCAAAGTCACTATCACTGTACCCAAGCAAGAAGAGTTTCAGATCTGTGCCTTTGCCATACTTGCAGCCATAGTCAACAGTGCCTTTTAGGTACCTCAAAATTTGCTTCACTGCACCCCAATGTGCCTGACTTGGAGCCTCCATGTACCTGCTCACAACACCAACAGAATATGCCAAGTCTGGTCTGGTGTTCACGATATAGCGCAGGCTACCAATGATGCTTCTGTAACCTGAAGGTCTAACCACCTCATCTTCTATTCTCTTGTAGAGCTTGAGCCTAGCCTCCATGGGAGTTGCTGCTGGATTACAATTTGTCATCCCTGCAACTTCCAAAATCTTCTTGGCATAAGCTAACTGACTCAATGTGATCCCATCTTCACACTGCTTTACTTCGATACCCAAGTAATAGCTTAGAAGTCCAAGATCATTCATGCTGAATTTTCTCTTCATCTCCACCTTGAATTGCTGTATCTCTCTGATACTCGGTCCAGAGATGATCAAATCATCAACATACACTCCCACAAGTAGAAAAGAGTTCCTGTTACCTCTTCTATACACTGCATGCTCCAACTTGCTTCTCACAAAACCAAGAGCAAGTAATTCTTTGTCTAGTTTGAAATTCCAGGCCCTAGGTGCCTGCCTCAAACCATATAGTGCTTTGTGTAGCTTCAACACTTTATCACCTTTGCCCACAATGAAACCAGGTGGCTGCTTGACAAATACAGATTCAGTCAAGTCACCATTCAGGAAAGCAGGTTCAACATCCATATGATGCACTTCCCATCCTCCTTGAGCTGCTAAAGCTAGCATTACTCTCACTGTTTCAATTCTGGCAACAGGTGCAAACACCTCTTCAAAGTCAACACCTTGCACTTGAGCATAGCCCTTGGCTACTAGCCTGGCTTTGTGCTTTACAATCTTGCCTTCAGCATCTTTTTTTCAGTTTGAAAACCCATTTGAGGCCAATTGCTTTCTGCCCTTTCGGTAGTTCACTGACAGACCAGGTTCTGTTGTCATCAATTGCCTTCATCTCGGTTTTCATTGCCTCTCTCCAACTGTCATGATTCAGAGCATCTTCTACTGAGCTTGGTTCTTCTGCAGCAACAAGGCAGACACCACTATACTCTATATCTTCAACGATATCTGTAGAATCTAGCAAATCAGCCACTGTTCTATATCGCATAGGCACTCCTTCTGAATCTTCTGAACCACCAGTCGGGGGTGTGGCAAACTGCATCTGAAAACCTGGTGCTGAAGCAACTGATCCAGTCGAAGCCGGTGTGTGTGGTGGTGAATCTTCACCGAGATTACCTGGACCGCCTTGGGATGGAATTGATGACCGAGGGGAGCCTGATCGCCACCTGCACCATCATGATCAGCGACCGGAACTGCTTCATGGTCTATTGTCGGACCATGAACAGTATCCTCATACTGTATGTCAAAAGTGTAGGGCGCTGCTGCTTGTGTGCTTCCTGCATTGCCATCATTCCTCTCTCCCCAATTCCATGCCATCTTCTCATTGAACACCACATCACGAGATATCATCAACCGATCTTTCACTGGACCATAAATTCTGTATCCCTTAGTTCCTGATTCATAACCGAGGAACACCCCAGGGATTGCTCTTTCAGACAACTTGGTTATGGCTGGACCAAGCTTTTTCGCATATGCTGTACAGCCAAAGACGCGCAAGTGTTTCACTCCGGGCCTTCTTCCAAACCAAGCTTCAAATGGCGTCTTGCCATCTAGGCTCTTTGTAGGAGCCCGATTCAGCAGATAAACTGCTGTCTAAACTGCTTCACCCCAAAACTTTCCAGGGACTTTCATCGACTTCAACAGACATCTTGCCATCTCAACCACGCTCTGATTGCGTCTTTCTACAACACCGTTTTGTTGTGGTGTGTAGGGTGTTGTCTTATTGTGCTTGATGCCTTGCTCTCTGCAGAATGTCACAAACATTCCTGAATTAAACTCTCCACCACAGTCAGTCCTGAATGCTTTGAGCTTGCATCCTGACTCAAGTTCTGCAGCAGCCTTAATCTTCTTGAAGTACATGAAAGCTTCATCTTTAGTCTTCAGCAGTTCAAGCCACATATAGCGGCTATAGTCATCCACCACCAGCAAGAAATATGATCTTCCTCCGGGTGTAGGTGGAGTTATTTGTCCACAAAAATCTGCATGCACCAACTCAAACAAATTTTCTGCACGGTATGCTGTAACTCGAGGGAATGGTGCACGGTGCTGCTTGCCTAGAGCGCACCCGTCACACACCTGCTCAACCCCACATATCCGGGGCAACCCCTCCACCATCTCCTTGCTTCCAAGATCTTGCAATGATCTGAAATTGAGATGACCATACCTTGCATGCCAGAGCCATGCTGCTTCATCCATCTTTGTCATCAGACAAATTGGTGATGCCAACTTCACCTTCATCACATAAAGGCGATTGCATCTCTTTGCACTGATCAGAACACCTCGTTGCTGATCTGCAACTTATCGGCGCTCAAATACCTTCAGTACTCCTGCATCGATCTCTACTCGGCACCCTGCCTCCTCGAGTTGTCCAAGACTCACAATATTACATTTTAACGAAGGGATGTAATATACCTCGGTGAGAACATGATGTTCGTCATTCCTCCCAGCGAGCGCCACTGATCCGATGCCATGGATCTCCACCGTCGAGCCATCGCCAAAATGCACCGCGTCGTGTACTGACTCGTCCAAGCTTGCCAGCGCCTCTCGACGCCCAGTCATATGGTTGGTGGCTCCTGTGTCCAATATCCAGGCCCCTTCGGCATAGGCTGCGGGATATACACGTTCTTGATTCAAGAACACGCCCTGCGCACCTTCAGGAGAGGATTTCATCACCGTGCACACCTGCGCCACCAGGAGTGCACCAGTCTCGACGTCGCCCGCCGCATGATGGGCTGCGTCTTGCTTGTCTTCCTTCACCTTCGTCTTGCATTCACATGCAAAGTGCCCATATATTTTGCACTTGTTGCACCTCCCTTTGCGCCTTGGCGTTCCCATTGACGTGAGCCTGCCTCCGGAGTCACGCGTGTCACCGCCACCGCGTGCCCCAGACTTGTCCTTGCGGACGTATCGCCCACCGTCCTTCTTGTGGCTTGACGATGATGGTGAGTCCTTGATCAACCGACTCCTGTTCTTCGCGAGCCAATCATCCTCCGTCATCATCAGATCAACTGTCTTCTGAGTGATCTTTTCAACTGAGGGTTCAAACCGATCCTCAGCTGCTCGCAGACGCCCGATCAACTCTTCAACGGTGAGTGAATCCAGATCGCAAAACATCTCTATCATCACGGCCACTTGATTGTACTTTGCTGGCACGGCTCTGAGAAACTTCCTCACAACATGCTTGTCATCTATGCTTTTCTCACTAAGCCCCTCTAGATCCGTCTTGATCTTCGTGATTCTCATGGCGAAGTCCTCGATCGCCTCCCCTTGCTTGAATGCGATCGACTCGAACTCAGCCAATAGCTTCTGAGCGTTCACTGCCTTCACGCGTTCCGCTCCTAAGCGCATCGATTTGATGGCTTCCCAAGCTTCTTTGACCGTCTTCTTGTTCAGGAGCATGGCATGCATCTCCGTTGGAACACCGCGGAGCATGGCCCCTAGAGCCAATCTATCCCGGCGTCTCTCAACCTTCTCTTCACTTATCGCTTCCATAGATACATCGCCTCCAGATTGCACTGGATGTGCGAAGCCCACTCTTGGTAATTCGTGCGTGACAACATCGGCCAGAGTAGATTCCCTGCCGCTTGATTGAGAGTCTTGATCATCTCATCTTTGTCCCCGCTCGTGCCCATCTCGGACGACTGCAACTATCTCCCTCCTTCTCTGATGGATTGAACCACCACGCCAACTTCCTCCGACACCTCTCGCTAACTCCGGCGCCCCAAGATCGAAGATCAGGGAGCTGATACCAATTGATAGAGCAGGCGATGCCCTGCACTATCTAGAACGCGCCGGCGACGTCACCGGTGGTGACCGCAGCGAGAATTTCAGATTGGAAGTTTGAGACTAGGTTTGTTCGCTGCACAATGTCGCAGCCTTTTCGGTTTTTTCTTCTTGCTATTTATAGGGATACAAGACGAGATCACGGAACATGTCTCCGCGTATCTCCGCGCCACGCTACACACCGTGTGCCACGCCGTTCTTGTGCGACGCGCACCACGCGCTGCAGCGCGCACCGTGGCGCGAACCAAACCGACTGAACCAGACCGTGTCACGGGGACGAGCACGCCTCCACCCGTGCACAATCTTCTAACCTGACTCTAAACCTTAACTGAACAAATATATGGTAACTAACCTATTCAACAATTTGGCTAACAAATAGTGCCACACTTTTTGGAGTCTGATTTATCATCTAGAGGTGTTTTGCTAAACGAAAGGTGGTTTTGCATTGTAGGGCTCTTCAAAGAAAATGCTGGCTGACCCTTATGTATGGAGTTATGCAGAGGATTCTAATCTTTATGACGAATGGGATTTTGAGGTGAGGAGACTTGTTTCCTGCAGTCCTGGGATGTTAAAGCTATGTGATTATTCTGGTTTTTCAATACCCACACTTGATCCTTGTGAGAACTGCAGCAGCCTTAGGATCATATCAAATACTAAACTCTGCAGGATGCATGAAGCATGCACATTGATCATGGCAGCTAATGATTTGCTATTGCAGATCAATACGAAACATTTACGTGTGGAGAGTTAGAGGCCACAAGCAGGCTTTGAAGGGTTACCTGAGCGATCTGTAGCCATCTGTGAGCCTAGAATGATGCAAGCCATTTTGTCATTAGTCTAAAACTATGAATCATACTATCTGCAGCTAGATCAAACTTATGATAATTGCGTGCTTTATCTAATTGATATTCAAAATCAATCAAAGAACGGAATCTGCAGCCCTTAGAATTGGATCTGCATCCGCCATTGCTCACCGTGTAGACAGCCAGATGCAGGACCAAGGAGGGGCGCTCGGGCTTGAGGCTGGCGCGGCCTGCAGCCGGGCGGGCAACCTAGCAGCACTGGAGACCTAGCCAGATGGCCCGCTGGTCAGCTGGTTGTCTGCCGTTCGGCCTGTCCGGATGGCATGTAATAAGATTATTTGCAGATTGATTTTGACTTGCATGCAATTCTGTTTCTTCTGTGAAATATACATGATCCTTTCAAGTAAAAATGGTAAATGCATGGTGGCTAGCTGCAATATTTGTCTCTCATAATACAGTCTAAATGTTTAGATTAGTCACTCTGCTTTTTATGACTAACATATATAATAATTTAATTTTACATGACAATAATTCAGGGGGTGCAATAAAGCAAATATTACCCATTGAAAACTTTATGCAAGTAATTAATTCAAACATAGTTTTAAATAATTTTCATGGGACCTTCAAATAGTTTATGAAAACTACAAAAACTTTAACCTAACCTTGTTTTGATTAGGTCTTGAGCAAGGGCAAGGTCTCGATGCCGAAGGTATTGCCTAAGAGAAGGTGTTTATTTGGATTGGAAAAGCTTAGCCTTGCTCTAGATCACGATAATGAAGTGTTCGCCACCTTAGTTTCGTGCTTGCTGAATAGCTCTCCCAACCTCAAGGATCTCAGAATTGTAAGCGACAATCAACTGATGCTTAACTATTTTTTGTTCAATAATACTATTCTGCCACTAAAATGTTCCTCTTATGTGTTGCTAGGACTCCCGTCATTCAAAAACAAGTCGTGTGCCCTTACCTGCAGAGTACTGGAAGGAGCAAATCGATGCAGATGGTGTGTTGAATCACTTGTCTAGTGTGACATTCTTCATCGACTCGGTCTTGGAAGGACATCCTTGTGGGGGTTTCTGTCAGTTCCTAGTGATGAACGCGAGGGTCCTCAAAAGATAAGCATCATGTACTATCGCCGGGAGGTCAAGCCTAAGGATGTAGCCAAGTTGGAAGCAATCTGGAGGGAGATCCAGCCCTGGCCGAGGGTTTCTCCAGATTTGCGGCTGGATCTGTGTCCCCTTAATCACTATCGAAGTTTCACCCTGGACTTTGATTGAAGTGTGGTTTACACTTTGCTATTACTGAATTTATTTCCCTGTTATGCATCAGATTTTAGGTGCTATCATGGCTCATGGCCATCTTTTCTTACTACTAGAACCAAACTATCTCACTTTCTTACTATCATAAGTTGTAGTAACCTTTATCAAGCATGCATGCATATGGCTTCCTGTTAGCTGTCTCAATATTTGGCATGAACCAAACTATTTGCTACCATCAGATCTTTCGTGACTCGTTGACTGCAGTATGACACATTATGGTCTGACTAATCATGTTGTGCCTGCTCGATCCAACGAGCATACGTATAACATATATATTGTATCTAGAGATGTCAAAAAGGCCGCATTATATATTACATTTCTTGTTCAACAGTTTCTGTCACATGGTATTTAGGAGCCGCATGTGTAAATGATGAGACAGATACCAAGCAAATGCCCGCTTTATTAATCCTTTAAGCGTGAGTTCTATTGGTCTACCTAGATTATCATAGATGTCACCCGTAAAAGGCACCTTTAGAAATAGTCACATAAAAATAACTCATAATTTTTTTCTTATGAAGTCAGGTGAAGACCAACTTTAAATCAAAGTGGTAGTAGATTTCAACACGATCTACGATAAGTTTTTTCTTTAATAAAACTATTTCAAGTTCTAAAAAGTAGTTTTAATTTCTTAGATTTTGAATGTTAAAATTTTAGAATTTTCAAACACCTTAGATATTGGCATGGTCTATAGCAAATTTGCAGTTCTCTATAAAATTTGCCACTTTATATTTTACAAGTTTTTTATTTGAAGATATTCAGAATTCCAAATATGTGTTTTACGCTAGTAGATTTTCAAATTTAAAGTTTACATTTTTCAAACGACCTTGAATTTTCACATGATTAATACCAAAATTGCGCTGGTCAAAATCGATCTATGTTTTTTTATTTAAAAATGTTTAGAGTCTCAAAGATTTGTCCTCTTATGAACACACAAACTTAAACCTACTCATATAAGCACCTTCGATGACCGGCCCAGTTGGCACGACTTTGTTCTCTAACTACAGTAAGCTAAAATGATTTCCTCTAAAACATTTACCCTCTATTTTAAAGCAATTTTTCTCATAATATTCAAACCTTTCATCTTAGAATATTTTTCTTTATTTGTTATCCAAATTTATTTTCCTTTGTTTCTTCATGACTCCTATTTCAAATGTTATTTTTAACATGGTTTTGTCTCTAAGACTTTTTTTATGAAATCCAGAATATTTTTCCTTTTTTTTTGAAGAAGAAAACGTTTATCCAAATTTTTTGATATTTTTCTGTTGCGCGTCGAATAATTTTATTTTAAGGAAACACGTAGACCAAGTTTTTAAAGGAGTCCAAACAATTTCTATAGGACATTTTTTTATTAAACTGATCGAATATGGCTGGAAGGACACGGAAGAAGCCGACTGACGAAACTGAAGAAATCGGTAGACTGACGAAACTGACGAAGAGCGTCTTGCAGAATGCCTGCCTCCTGCACCAGCCATGGTGGACGCGTCGTCTCCCGCTCCTCCGCGCCTCCTTCTCCCGCTCAGCTGAATCGCTGGCGGAGGCGCTCTCGCCGCTGCCTGCTAGCGCCACCTTCCGATCTGTTTCCCTGCCTGCACCGGCCCGCACTTCCACGACCTCCTCACCAGCCTCGGCCGCTCAGTCGCCTGAGGACGAAGGCCCTCTCATCTCATTCCCGATCAGGTAATATTTCACATCTACTGTTCTCGCCCCCAAGCCCGATTGTGAATTTCAGGTTTCAACGGTTCAAGTTGATTGTGCTGTGAAATCTCTGTTAGCAGGGAAGCAGGGACTCATTGTTTCTATTCTGGCTTCTGAAATAATGTTTTTAATCAACAATTTGTTAGAAGCAAATTGACGTGTTTTGAAGTTGCCATCATAACTCGAAACAAAAGTATACGACAAAGGTGAGTAGAATGTCAATTGATGTTTGCTTCTGCAGTCTGCACTACTGAACAGAGTTTACAAATTAGCAAGTGGTACATCAGTTTCCATCCAAATTTGTTTTTAGTCCCAAAGGTTTTGTTTGGTTTGGAGCTGTGAATAAGAACATTTTTCCACTCATTCAAAGGACTAAATATGTGGTGCCAAGCAAATAATTCATCGAATTAATAAGATCGGCATCTTTTAAGACATATATATATGCCTGGCCTTGAACCCAAGAATGCTACTAAGGCATTTGATGTCGCTGTGTTCCTTTTAATGTAGGGTTATTACCCGCTGAGGCTTCTATACTTAATGATCGATGCTCGACTGCTGAAGTGTGGTGTCTCAGTTAAAAGCAACGTGACGGCAACAAGATGTGTACAGCAAGAAGGAGAATATTTACTCGAGCAGCGAAGGAAGGTGCTACTGAAATTCAAACATGATCTTCCGCAGTTAAGCATGCTACTGTTGAAACTGTCCAGAAATGCCAATTATATTTGCCATTGTTCCCCTTTCGGGTTGATGTCAAAACTTCGGCAACGAGAGGACTCCAGAGAAAATGGTGATGGACATGGTAGTCTGATCCAAACAGAGTTTAACGGAAGGACCATTCAGTAGCTGCCAAAGATATATGGACATGGGAAAAGGATGAGGTTACATGTACTTTTTGAGATATCTAGAGGTAGGTGCACATATTTATTCCATCTGATGCCGAGCCATTTGACTAGACCACACATCATTTGGGAATTGTTAAATGAAAGAGGCTTGTATCTCATAAGCCATCACCCCTGTTGCCATGTGTTATATGAAAAGCAAGAGAAAAACGGATGTCTATCGTTAATTAGACAAGATTCTTGCTTGACAGATTCATTCATGCAATCCGACGATGGCTGTTTTGCTTGACAGATTCTTGCTGCTGTATGGCTGCCTCAAACTATCATTATGTTTGTGGAGGGACTGTACTACATTTCCTCAAGGAAATTTTTATTGCCCTTAGTAAATTTGTGGTCTGAGAAGTACAGGAACAGGGAATCAGGCTCACCCTATACAGTGGGCTCCATTACCACATCTCGATTCTATGCAGCTCAATGGCTGCATTTTTCATGCTCATTCTTTACGAAGGGGTTTGCTTTGAGCGGGAGATGCCGACTCGACAACCGAAGCTAAGCAACCCAGTATTTTGTCGTACATTGCAGCATTTTCATATTGTTGCACCTCTAATAGCACTGTATCTACAATTTCCTCAACTTGTCGGGTATGCCAAACAAGTGCAAGCTCAACCCTTCTCGAACATGTCATCGTTGGTGCTCTCCCTGTGAACATCTCCGAAGGGTAATCCCAAAGCTGTAAGCATCACTCTGCAGTGGATTCCTGCCCACCTCCATATTCTGCAAAAACAAGTATCTTGATGATTAAATTTTCAGTTCTAATTTGTGTACTTGGGCTACAAACTAAGTTGTTAATAATTGAGTACAGTGGACATTACAATTACCTGTATCCAATGGTTCCTCTTATCCCTATGGAGCTTCCAGTATATGATCTAGATATGCTCATGGATTCAGGCTGTATTTGGGCATGAACTCGAATACTAGTGCCTCGATGTCATTGCCTCTAGTGTCAACACTAGAGCAGCAGGTAATGACACTGATCAAATTTTGATGTTTCACCTATCTCAAAGCTTCAGATTCTGCCCAGAAACTTCTTTTTTTTTTTCTAGAACATGCCGTAGGCATGTAATGCATTAAGAAACTTCTTGAAGAACCAGATTGCTGAAGAGTTTCTTAATGCATTACATACTGATGGATTTACACTTTCACAGCAGCATTTCTGAGTGCCGGAAGAGACAGCCTTCCTTTATATACAGAACCATATTTTCGTGCACATACCCAGTTGATGAGTGCAAATCCATCGTAGCTTCAAACAATTCAATGTAGGAAACTCTTGGATACTTGTCGATCAACTCGGTAAGGCTGTCAGTTTTTGTCTTCCCGTGTGTTCTTTTCCACTTCGAATGAGCACAAATAATAGAAGAGATATCCATATGATAGTGCCGCGATGGGAAGCACAACACCGAGCAGTCCACGATGCTGCTTCTTATGTGGCATATCCTGACATGGAGGCGATTCTAGCTCTCGAATGCCTCCACAAAGCCCATCATTTCCAACCACCGAGAATCCAGTCATGTTAGCAAACACCCCGTGAGCTGGAACCTCACCATCAAGGTTATTAAAGGAGAGGTCTAGTTCAACCAAGTTACTTGTGCTCTCAAGAACTTTTGCAATCATTACGAGACAAATGATTATGTGCCGAGATATAATTCCTCTAAACCATGGATATTTCCCAACTCTTGCGGTATTCTGCGACAAGGCATTCCTTGTGAGGTTCAAAGGTGTCTTGAGGCCTCTAAGATTACCATGTGATTTGGGGATCCTACCTGTGACGGAGTTGTCGGCCAAACCAAGGTACATCAGACTTGCACAGTCACCGATTGTAGCTGCTATTTCTCCGGAAAAGTTGTTTTTTGACAGACTGAGAGTTTGAATATTTTTTAGGCTGCCAACTTGTGTAGGAATTACCCCGGATAAGTAATTATCAGATAGCAACAGGTGATCTGTCAGTAGGGATAAAACCCGTGAGTAGATTGGATGACAAATCCAGGCTAGGTGATCTTATCAAGTTACCAAGGCTTCTAGGAATGGGGCTATCAAGCCTATTGTTTGACAAAGAAAACAGTTGCCGCTGTGTGAGGTTGCCAAAGGAGGACGGTATATTTCCTGACAATTGATTATTTTCTAGCAACAATGCTTGCAGATTTGTAAGTTTTGCGATATCTTCCGGAATCATACCATGCAGGTTGTTATTACCCATGTCTAGGTTGCTAAGGTTGACAAGGTTTCCTAAGTCTGATGTGGAGCCATTGGATCTGTGTTGAAAAATTTGCAATGGTAGATCGATCAGTTGAAGATTGGTACAGTTTGTAAACAGTGTGAAGTTCTCCCAACCCTGTTCATCCTCTGCTTGCAGCAGATTTGCACTCATCTGGACTTGAAACGGGCACAGCTTCCCTATCTCAGGTGTCACCCTCCCTTGGAATCTGTCTCTTGTAAGAGCTAATATTTGGATCATGGTGGTGTTACCAAGTAAACTAGGAATTATTCCAGACAGCCAGTTGTTAGTCAAGAAGAGCTTTTTCAGATTCAGCAAGTTGGCGCCAGCATCAGCTGGCAAGCTTCCATGCAGCTTGTTCGATGCAACTCCAAGATATCAAAGTGATGATATGTTGAAGAGCAGTGTTGGAACTGTGCCGGACAGATTGTTTTTACCCACCTCAAAGCCTGTGAGATTGGACCACCTGCTCTCATCTGTATCCGTCCACCAGCTCTCATCTAGATTGGATGCTTCTCGGCGATGGTCGTCTGGAACTTAACCAAGCTTTTCAGGATCTACGTCCTCATATTGCTGATTGCTTACATCGCCCAACTGAAGCCGGAAGCTGGTAATTAATATCTGAATAAATATATCCGGAACCAGAAAGTCATTGTATTGTGCGCGTCCTAGGCATTCATGTTGCATTTCCTTGGATCACTGTGTATTTATTTTTAATCTTGAACCAAATGACAGTACTCTCTGGTGATATGATTTTGCTTCTTGGGTTTACCACTATAGGTGTATAGCTATTTGCTCTCCTGTAGGGTGTACCTGTCAACTGAATTATATAGTCCTGTATCTCAGAAGTTTACACTTTGTACACACTAATTATTGTTAAATTTGGTCATCTCTTGTTACATACTACTTGTTCTGCATTTAGTTCATGATACTTTGTCTAGCGAGCATACACTAAACCTTGTTGCTGCCACTTGTTATCTAGTATACTGCTTTGTTTTAATGACAATATGGTTGCCACGGAACGACTCCATTGAGTGATCACTAAATCTTTTTCTTTGTTTGATATAATACAACCAATCTAGAGATGATGGGGGCAGTGAGCAGAGGAGACGCTTGTGGAAGACTTGAAGTCATGGGACTCCATTGATTGATCAGCAAATCTTTTTTTTTTTTTTTTTTTGATACAATCAATCTAGAGATGATGGGAGCAGTTACCAGAGGAGACGCTTGCGGAAGACTTGAAGTCAAGGGACTCCATTGATTCATCAGTAAAACTTTTTTTTTTGGGTCTGATACAACCAATCTAGTGGGGGGCACCAGAGGAGACACTTGAAGACTTTAAAGTCAAGGGAAAGCTATGATGAGCTGTTTCAGTATGTTCATAGCCGGTTCATCCTTGATGAATTTGATGTTCATCAATTTAACTTTTTTCAAGAAGTGGAGAAGGAAGCAATTGAGGAAGGACTGACTCTGATGCTGAAAGCGGCCATGAAAATCTTGGCAGCCAAGAAACCCAAGCTAGCTGATGATGGTGATCAAGGCACAAGCAATCCTGGAGGTGCTCAACTCTGAAGAAGGACAGGAGTGCAACAAGATGGAAGAGTTGGCAAGATGGAAGACTGAAGGTTCAAGTTTGATCATGAGAAAGACTTGGTCAGCTGTGTGTTATGGCTGGCTCAAACGTTTACTGTGTTCCTTTCGTTCACTTCTGTTTTCTTTTCCAGCTAGGCTGGCCGGCTGGCTCTGCGTTCCTTTTGCGTTGGCGGTCAAATGCAGTCTGTGTTTTTATTTGGATTGTCGTCGTCACCCACGGTCTAGGGCCTTCTTTTCTGAAAACTCTCGTCGTATTTCCGTTCTTAATGAATGGGAATGGGGAGCCCTCAAGTTTTAAAAAAAAAAGGAAAAGAAATGAAAATTTTCTCAAACGCATGTGCCATAATAGTTCTTTCCTGTGGATTCATTGGAAGCGGCTCATGCATTTCCAATGAATCCACAGGAAAGAGCATTTCCAATGAATCCACAGGAAAGAACTATTATGGCACAAAGGGATGGGCAGGGTAGCCGTAACAGGCTCCTTCAGAATGCTCGAGCTCTGCACTCTGCAGGCAGAGGATCAGAATGTTCGAGCTCTGCACTCTGCAGGCAGAGGTTGTGGCATCTTGCAGGCCGCGTTGGCCCTCGATCTCCTGTACAGGTGAGCAACTAGATCACCTATTACTTAACAAACTCACACAGCTGTAGGAAGAAGTAAGGGTGAGCACTGAGCACACACATGAGCACACACACAATCCTGACTGTTGTTCCTGCAGCACGCTAGTGCTACCGCGGTGCTCTTGAGAACAGGATACTCATATCACACTCTGCTGGTGTAGCAAACTAAACTAAAGATTACGCTACCATGGCTACAATTATATACACAAAGGTAGCTACTAGCTAGTGGAGGTTGACTGCTAAGCCTAGTCTAGTCTATAATCTTACCTGGCTACTAGGAAGTTGCTCTGTAGTTACATGGAAGCTGCACTGCACTGCAGTAGCAAGGGAATTACACTGTGTGTGCTTGCAGCTGACAGTGGACAGAAAGGTTTTGACCTATTGTCAACCTTATGTCCAAAACAATCTAGGGCAGCAGTAGATCTTAACAGTCTCAACTACTTGCATTGTTAATGCATGAATGTGATTGCTCTCTGGCAGGAGATTTGTTGAACAATTAATTAGGGAGTGAAACGGCAAACCGGACTCCACGTAATTTTGTGTCAGGCTTGGCTGTCGGATGGCCGCTGGCAAACGCTAGAACTCAACCAGGAAGACAATAACTCAAGAACACACGCAAACACTTGGAACACGAGAATTGGTGCGGCCCAAAACCGCAACGTTTTCAGTTGTGTCCTTTTCTCGTGAATTACAAAAGAGCAAAGATCTCGATGGCTTCCTGCTCACGACGCGTCGATCCCCACGTCTGAGATGTCGCTTCGAAAGTTTTGGGGATACCTAAAAAACTGCAGCCGCGTGCTATATAACCAGGACTCCCTTCTCTGTCCCATCCAACAACGCCAGAATCCAGCAACGAGCTAGCTTGTTTCGACTCGCTAACCCTGCTGCTGGCACTCCTCGAGTCGCTACTCGCTAGGGCATAGCCGCATAGTACAATGGCGGACTCCGAACACTCTTCGGAGCACCCGGCCGCTTCCCCACAACCACATTCACGAGGTTGAGTTGGGGGGATGCCGCAACGCTAAGCCTCATCACCGTCCCGGCCTCGTTCTTCTTCCCGAACCGGGCCAACTCCAGCGGCAGCTGCTTTTGGGCGCTGGGTGCACCGCCGCGTGCGGTGGCTCGCGGCGATTGTCGACCCCGACTTGTCGGTCACCATCTCCCAGTATGAGACTGTCGGTTCCGGCCGCATGGTGACGCGCAGCGACGCGTACGAGGAAGCCAAGGCCTACATCAGTGCTCACGGCCCTGACGGCGGTCCTTCGCGCTCGCGCCGTGCGCGCCACCTCAGGGCCAAAGTCCCTAGGAACGCCGCTGATAAGCTCTGTTAGAATTAGCAAATCCATTGTACACCACTCATCTGATGTTGAATAGTATCTGTGGTTTAGATTGTTTATGAAAGAGTCAAGTCAGAGTTTGTTGTACAATTCTCCACAATGTATGTACCGCCACGCATGGGGCTTTTCTATGTCATATTTAACACTTACCAAGAGACCCAGGGAGGGTCAACTTGTTCCCTCTAATTCTTACATGGTATCAGATCCTTCAACAATTCCTCACGGAATAGTTCGGTCATGATGCTAGACACCGCTGCTGCATTCTCGTATGGCTTCCTCCCACCAATCCAAGATAAACTCAAGAGGGGCAACTATAACATGTGGCAAGCCCGGTGACTTCTACCTTGATGGGCGCCCACGTACAAGCCTCCCGGGAGTTCCCGGAGGCCGATGCCGCCGCCATTGCGGGCGGCAAGAAGGATCCGGTGCCCAACCCAGAGTACGAGAAGTGGATCACCAAGGACAGTTAAGTCCGAAGCTACCTCATCTCGTCACTCTCCCTAGAAACCTTCTCCCAAGTGTCTTCATAGACAACGACGGCAGAGCTCTGGGCTGCGATCCAGGGTCTCCAAGCGTCGCAATCTCGCGCGCGAGTCATGGCCACGCGCATGGCTCTCGCGAATGCGTCCAAAGGCTCCTCGACCATTGGGGAGTACTTCGCGAAGATGAAGGGCCTTGCTGACGACATGGCGTCGGCAGGGAAGAAGCTGGATGACGAGGAACTTGTCTCGTACATCCTCACGGGCCTTGGGGAGGATTTCGACTCCGTTGTCACTACGGTTACAGCGCGAGTCGAACATATCTCCATCCCGGAACTGTACGCTCAGTTGATGAGCAATGAACAGCGCAAGGAGATGTGCGATGGGGGATCAAAATCCTTTGTCTACTCTGCAGAAAAGGGTGGCCATGGTGGTGGTCGTCCTTTCAATTTCCATGGCGGCCGTGGCGGTGGTGGTCGCGGCGGCTTCGCACGCGGCCGCAACGGCGGTCGGAATGGTGGTCGTGGTGGCGGCCACAACAACAACAACAACAACAACACCTTTCTTGAGGGTGTGACCTGCCAGATTTGTGGCAGGGAAGGCCATGGTGCTGATCGCTGCTACAAGTACATCGGCTACCCAAAGAAGAGCGCATCCGCAGCAACCACGTCGTCCTATGGCGTGGACACAAACTGGTATGTGGACTTTGGGGCCACAGATCACATAACCAGTGAACTCGAGAAGCTTACAGTGCGGGATAGGTACCATGGAAGAGATCAAGTCCATACAGCGAGCGGATCAGGTATGGATATTAATCATGTTGGTCATAGTATTTTGCATGCACCAGTTCGTAGTATACATCTCAACAATATTCTTCATGTCCCTCATACAAGTAAAAATCTCCTTTCTGTCAATCATCTTGCACGTGATAATCATGCTTTTCTTGTGTTTCACCTAGATCATTTTGCTATTAAGGAACAGGCAACGAGGAAAATACTCCTTAGAGGTCCATGTGAAGGAGGCCTTTACCTCTTGAAGCCCATTCAGAACAAAGAAGTGCTTGGCGCTTACAAACAACTGAGTCTGTTTGGCATCATAGGCTAGGTCATGCCTCGTCTCATGTAGTTGATAACATTCTTAGTCGCCACAATTTACCCTTTGTTAAAGATGCAAGGAATAATGCTATTTGCGATTCATGTCAAAAAGGCAAAAGTCATACTTTGCCTTATCCCAAGTCGACTAGTATATCCAAAACTCCTTTTGAACTTGTATTTTCTGATGTTTGGGGACCGGCTCCTACCTCTGTTGGCCGGCATAATTATTATGTAAGTTTCATAGATGATTTTACAAAGTTCACTTGGATCTATCTCCTGAAACAAAAATCTGAAGTCTTTCAATGCTTCTGTGATTTCCAATGCATGGTTGAACGTCAATTTAGCACTAAAATCCTTGCTTTACAATCTGATTGGGGAGGTGAATATCAAACTCTAAAGTCCTTCTTTAAACATCTTGGAATCTCTCACCATGTTTCTTGTCCACACTCACATCAACAAAATGGCTCTGCCGAACGAAAACACAGACATATCGTTGAAGTAGGCTTATCTCTTTTGGCGCATGCATCAATGCCATTGAAATTTTGGGATGAGTCTTTCCTTACTGCCGTATTTCTCATAAATCGTCTACCTTCAAAGGCTATTCATAATGATACTCCCTACGAGCGACTTCATGGAACTCCTCCTGAATACACCTTTCTCCGGTCATTTGGGTGCGCTGTATGGCCAAACCTCAGGCCATACAATTCCAAGAAATTGGAATTCAGGTCCAAGAGATGCGTCTTCCTAGGATATAGTAACTTGCACAAAGGTTTCAAGTGCCTTGAACCATCAACCGGGCGCGTGTACATCTTTAGAGATGTTGTTTTTGACGAGCATATTTTTCCTTTTGCTCAACTTCATCCTAATGCTGGTGCACGTCTCCAAGCCGAGCTTGCACTCCTACCGGATATTCTTAAAAATTCATCTACTTGTTTTGGGGATGCAAAACTACATGATCAAACATTGGTTAATTCCATGCCATTTAATGCTGTGCCAAGCTCTCCTTGTTCTCAGAATTTTTCAGGATCAAATCCCATCGAGAACAGTGGTGAAAACGGCAGCAACAGACCATATTTCACGTGGTTGGAAAACGATGAACAAGTCGCGGCGATCGAGATGGATTCGCCTGCACCTGCATCAGAACCGGCGGCGCCATCCACTTCGGGATCGCCTTCCTGTGTCGATCTGGCTCAGGAGCTGTCGCGGTCGAGCGGAAACGCGGACGCGCGACCCGGATCTTCTGCGCCTGCCGAAGCCTCACCACCACACGCCGCCGACAGCACTGCTGCACATGCTGATCCACGTGCTGCGGCGGGCGACAGGGGGGAGTCCTAACATGATCTCGTGCCCCGATCTGCTGCGGATGGTGCACCTGTGGATCAAGGTGTGGCGCCATCAGCAGAAACGACGTCAGCTACTCCTTCAGGTGATCTTCGTCCAACTACAACGCTTCAACGAGGTATCACTAAGCCCAAAGTATACTCTGATGGCACTGTTCGGTGGGGAATGTCTGGTATTGTTGGTGCAGAGGAACCTTCCACTGTTGAAGAGACACTTGGTGATGAAAGATGGGTCACGGCCATGGACAATGAGCATTCGGCCTTGGTCCGAAATAAAACATGGCAACTAGTACCACATCCCAAGGGCAAAAACATAATTGGCTGCAAGTGGGTATACAAAATTAAAAGGAAAGCAGATGGCTCTATAGATCGATACAAGGCTCGGCTCGTCACAAAAGGATATAAACAAAGGTATGGCATAGATTATGAAGACACTTTTAGCCCAGTAGTGAAGGCTGCCACAATTCGACTCATATTGTCACTAGCCGTCTCCAAAGGTTGGTCTCTTCGACAACTTGATGTTCAAAATGCTTTCTTACATGGCCTACTTGAAGAAGAGGTGTTCATGCACCAACCTCCAGGTTACAAGGATAGCAAACACCCCAATTATGTGTGCAAGTTGGAAAAGGCCATTTATGGACTCAAACAAGCTCCACGTGCCTGGTATGCTCGGTTGTGCAAGAAGTTGATACAGTTAAACTTCACACCATCAAAAGGAGATACATCACTATTCTATTACAACAAAGGGGGGGGGGCATATTCTGTTTGTGCTAATATATGTCGATGACATTATTGTAGCCGTTCATCGGAAGAGGCAATAAATGCGTTACTAAAAGATCTTGAGAAGGATTTTGCCTCAAAAGATCTTGGAAATCTACACTACTTTCTTGGGATAGAAGTAAAGAGATTAAATGATGGATTAGTAATGTCACAAACACGGTATGCAACTGATATATTAAAACGTGCAGGCATGGATAAGAGCAAAGCGGTTGACACACCCTTATCGGCCTCGGAAAAATTGAGTGTTACAGATGGAACAATTCTCGGGGCTGAAGATTCCACTAAATATAGAAGTCTAGTGGGAGCTCTACAGTATCTCACTCTCTCACTCGGCCTGATATATCCTATGCAGTTAACAAGGTATGTCAGTATCTCCATGCACCTACTACTACTCATTGGTCTGCAGTAAAAAGGATACTTCGTTATGTAAAAGGGACTGTGAACATGGGATTAAAAATTAGGAAATCAAATTCCATGTTAGTCAGTGCATTCTCAGATGCTGACTGGGCCGGTTGTGTTGATGATAGAAGATCAACTGGTGGTTTTGCTGTATTTCTTGGACCCAATCTGATTTCATGGAGTACCAGGAAACAACCCACAGTTTCACGATCAAGCACCGAAGCTGGATACAAGGCATTGGCCAATGCAACAGCAGAGCTTATGTGGATTCAGAAGTTAATGAAAGAACTCAAGGTTTCACATCCTCCAATAGCAAGATTATGGTGTGACAATATTGGTGCACGATACCTATCAGCCAATCCAGTGTTTCATGCTCGGACCAAACATATTGAAATAGATTTTCATTTTGTTAGAGAGAGGGTGGCTCAAAAGCTACTTGACAGAAGATATATTCACACCAATGGTCAACTTGCAGATGGGTTTACAAAACCGCTAGCAACATGCAAGATGAAGATTTTTAGAGACAACCTCAACCTTGTTAGTGGTTGAGATTGAGGGAGGGTGTTAGAATTAGCAAATCCATTGTACACCACTCATCTAATGTTGAATAGTATCTGTGGTTTAGATAGTTTAGGAAAGAGTCAAGTCAGAGTTTGTTGTACTATTCTCCACAATGTATGTACTGCCATGCATGGGGCTTTTCTATGCCATATTTAACACATACCAAGAGACCCAGGGAGGGTCATCTTGTTCCCTCTAATTCTTACAAGCTCATGCTCAACATGCTCGACAACAAGGAGGTGGCCGACGAGTTCGATTACGACAATGGCCACGCCAGGGCCACATGGTGGTCCGCGTACACAATCGAGAAGAGCAACTACCGCATTGAGACGGGGTACAAGCTCCACTTCGAGGAGCGCCACAAGAACCTCGTGCTCGACACCTATCTCGCGCACGTCCGGCGCGAGGGGCGCGCCATCATGGTTAGGGATCGACAGCGGAAGATCTTCACCAACTCCTATGATCATGATGGTTGGGCCAACCATGTGCCGTTCGACCACCCCAAGACATTCGACACGCTAGCCATGGACCCGGAGAGGAAGCAGGAGATCATCGACGACCTCAAGGCGTTCAAGAACGGGAAAGAGTACTACGCGCACCTCGGCAAGCCGTGGAAGCGAGGGTACCTCCTGCACGCCCCGCCGGGGACGGGCAAGTTGAGCATGGTCGCCGCCATGGCCAACTTCCTCGACTACGATGTCTACGACATCGAGTTAACGTCGGTGAGGTCCAACACCCAACTCTGCCAGCTATTGATCGGTATAAAGAGCAAATCGGTCATCGTGATCGAGGACATCGACTGCTCACTCGATCTCACCGGGGCGCGGGACAAGGCGAAGCCGGTGGAGGACGACGAAAACGGCAACGACGGTGCGTCCACGTCGGCGGCGGCCGCAGTCGCTGGCGCAGAGGAAAATACTAAGTCCACCAACGCCAGTAGCCGCAGCCAGGTGACGCTGTCGGGCGTGCTCAACTTCATCGACGGGCTGTGGTCCGCGTGCGGTGAGGAGCGGATCATCGTGTTCACCACCAACCACGTCCAGAAGCTGGACCCGGCGCTCATCCGGAAGGGCCGCATGGACATGCACATCGAGATGTCCTACTGTGGCATAGAGGCCTTCAAGTTCCTTGCCAAGTTGTATCTCGATATCGATGTGGAGTCACACGAGCTGTTCGGCGTCATCGGGGAGCTGCTGGGGGAGGTGAAAATGACACCGGTCGACGTCGCCGAGAAGCTGACGAGGAAGAGGAAGTATGACGACGCTGCTGGTTCGTGCCTCGCTAGCTTGGCAACGGAACTGGAGACTATGAAGCGAGCCAAGAGTAGTGCTTAACCTTGCTGCTGCCTCACACGCATACGTGCGTAGTAGAAGTCCGAAAGCTGCTATTACCCCTGCACTCTGCTATGTATAAAGAGTGCTTTGGCGTCAAATCTTTTGCTCCGCCAAAATACTGTTGTGTCATGTTTTCAAATCAAAAATAAAATTAAAACTGTTGTGTCAGATTACGTGAGCATCGGCTCGTGGGGCCTGCTATCTCCACGTGTCAGCTCTAAATAAGTCTGTGAATCTTTTGGCTCTTGATCTAGTATTATCTAGCTGTTGAGAGAATTTTTTTTAATATTTATAATACAGCTTGGTTCGACTCTTCTACATCATTAGATTTCAAGTATGATACTCATTGTTCTGTTGCCGCACTGTCCTCAGTCTGATTTTCCAACCCTACAGTTCGATTGTCATAGCTTGTGTTGGTTGCTTTCATTGTCTGGAAGTTTCAAGTTTGGAGTTCGATCGTCTATACCACTCGTATTGGATCCGCGCTAAAAGCTCAAGTACATAGAGTTCAGCTTTAGAAGAGCATTTAGCCCCGAGAGAGCTGCATACTATATCTCTGAGGTAACAAGAAACATCAGGAATTTGTATAGCGATTACGTTCAGTATGATGGAGGAACCAGTGGTACATATTCACATGTTTCCAAAGTGATGACCGATGGCAGAGTTGGTACACTAGAACAAGCATGGGATGAGCATTGCCGCACACAGAGGCTGGTATGACACCTGAAGTTGCCATCAGTTATCCAGAAGCCAGGACGGAACTTGATCATTACCTGCAAGATTGCCATGCCCCTCGAACAGAAAGTTTTGACATTTTGAACTGGTGGAAGGTTCACAGTTTGGAGTACCCAACAATGGCTCGGATGGCAAGGGATGCTTTGGCCATGCCCACATGCAGCCAGCTTTCTGCCGAGCAGATCACTCATGTGAGGAGCATCATTCGTGGTTAGTCCAAGGAGTGTTATAAACATCAAGCAGGTCTGGTGTAATAAAGCAGCTGCTCATATGTAAGGGCAGCCCACTTGGCAAGTTTCCAAGTTTAATAGTATTTCAATCTTTGTGCAGTAATAACCAACACATCATCATTTATGTTGTTGTGCCAAAATGTTGTACATGCAAACAGAGATGCCATGATTGTTGAATGACTGAATGGTTAATGTATGATCTATCTTTAGTGATGAAACAGAATGTTGTAAGAACTAGCCAGAACCCCGTGGCAATTGCCGTGGGCTAGTCAGAGCCAGCTGACATTTTTTTTTTCCATCTAATACATGTATGCATCAATTATTTGTGGTGTGCATCGGTAAGGGTAGCCAAAGGCAAATTCTCTAAGATATGAACACATAAAAGTTGATTCTCTCCATAGTAGCACTCTCAAAAAAAAAATATATTTCTAGACTGGAAGCATGACAATTCTGTACCAAAGACTCGCTTAACCTTTTGCAGATACATCTGGAGCTGAGTAAATGGCTAAACTAAAATTTTATGGTAGAGGCAGCTTGCATTTTATATCGATGAATAAATTAAATTTGTAGCAGTTTTACCTGTTGGGTAAAGGAGCAGCGCCATTGACAAAATAATTCAAATGTTGCTGTGCACGTTCAGACACATAGCCAACTTCAGGAAGGATGCTGTAGTTTCCCTGGACTGTTGTGGGTTGGCACACAAAGAAAATGTTTTAGTAGGTACACAGGTAAGCCACAAATAATCCTAGTCATACAGCCAACTACTATAGTAATCAAATTAAAAATGATTGTAATATATAGCAGAATAGGAAGGAGTGGTTAATTCCATGGTATGCCACAGATATCTATATCTCTTATATAGATAAACCCCGCTAGCTAATTCTCTTGACATGCAAAGCATCCACATCATAATTTACTAGAACATCCCACTAACTAATTCTCTTGTCATGCAAAGCGTCCACATCAGCATCCACTAAAACATTGGGTCTTTTACTCCTGTGCCATCAAAAAAGTTGGTCTGCTCCTCCACGTCCCTAAGAGTTGGACTCTACCGTTTACGTCCCCGTGTTTGGAAACTTCTTTCTCTCACGCCATTCCGTCTATTTCTGATGCTAACGGTGTCAAACAGACGGTCAAAAGACTATTTTACCCTCGGTGGGGTACATCTGTCAGCCACTCAATCTCTCCCTCTTCTCTCTTTCTCTCTCTCTCTTACCCCTTTCTCTTCTCTCTCCCCGGCGCGTGTGCCGTCCGTGGCCAAGGGCCAGAGGCAGCCACCATCCAGCGTGAGCAGGCAAGGGAGCAACGCGTGGCGAGTGGAGGAGGAGGAGGAGGAGGTCGTCCCCTCGCGCGTGAAGGAGGAGGATCTCGCCACCGTGGAGGAGCAGCGCGGTCGCCATGGTCGCCCCCACGCCGTGCTCTCCACCGTCGCCGGCGACCCCGTGGCGGCTGTACGTGGCCGAGCCAACGCCGGAACGCGCGGGCCTCGGACTGGAGCCGCGCATTGTCGAGGTGCACGGCCCTCGCGCGCGCACGGCCCTCACCGGAGAGTCTCAGCCGCGCGCTCGAGCTCGTCCACCTCCATCCCTTCCCTTCCGACCGCTCGTCCGGGACCGCGCGTTGAGCGGGCGACCAGTGCGCGAGCGCGCGCAGATGCCACGAGCCACCATCTCCTCGGGCAGGAGCGCAATTCATGAAGGCATGGATGACCTGTTCCCTCGGCGTCGAAGAAGCCAAAGGCGTCGCGCAAGTTCTCAATGGCGGCCGCGTTGCCCACGGCATGCCGCGAACTCGTCGAGGCTGATGATCCGCCACGGCGCCGCCACATATTGCATCCAACGGGTACTCGCCAGGGGACACCGTCGACGCCGCTGGTACTAGAACGCGGCCGACGCCGTCTGAGATCCAACGGCAACGGCACCATGTTCACCACCAAGCTTGCCATCCTCATGGCGGCGCGGGCGTGGACCCGAGCTTGCCGGAGCACCGTCAGGCGGAGGCGAAGCGCATGCTGGCTGCCTGGCGCGGTTCCTCGTGGCCAACGCTATGTACATGCACGGCCAGCGCGTGGGGCAGGCGGGCAGCGTGTCAAGCGGCCGGCCAGCGTGGGCACAGGGCACAGTGAGTGGGCGGCCATCGTGGGCACGACATGCAACGAGCGCGCGAGCTCGTCGCAAAGGGCGGCACGGCGAGTAGGTACCGTCGTGGACACGGCGAGTGACGGCCGTCGCGGACATAAGAGATTCGGCGAGCACGCGCCGCCATGGCGGATGGCAGCTGGCGTGGCGAGCTTGCGGCTAGCGCGGAGGGACTGAGGCGTGGCGAGTCGCCGGGCAGCGCATATGTTAGCTCCCAGCCAGCAATAGCGTACAGACGGCACGAGCGTACAGACGCAGAAAGCAGCAGAGCGTACAGACGCAATAGCGTACAAACATCCCTTAGATCATGAACGGACGCACGTGATGACGCGAAAGTTACATCGTAACATTACTGAGCAACCTTACTGAATCCTTCTCCGGGCGGAGAACAAGTAGACAGAGAACACAAAGGTGGGAGGGGCAACTAAGGTCATTTGGGACCGCGGGTCCCACTCGTCAGAGCTTCCAAACGGCGGAAACAAGCGGAATCGAGACAGAATGGCATGAGAGAAAGAACTTTCCAAACGCGGGGACGTACACGGTAGAGTCCAACTTTTAGGGACGTAGAGGAGCAAACCAACTTTTTTGATGGCACAGGAGTAAAAGACCCTAAAACATTCCACTAACATATTATCCCGCCATACAAAGTGTCCGCATCAGCATCCACTAACAATTCCACTAACTAATTCTCTTGCCATGCAAAGCGTCCATATCAGCATCCACTAAAACATTGCACTAACATATTATCTCGCCATACAAAGTGTCCACATCAGCATCCACTAAGAAATCCAACTAACACATGTCATTATCTCGCATTCATGTTATTCACATTAGCAAACCGCATCATTTCCTAAGATATATTTAGTTGTCACGCTAGAATACTAAAAATCATCAACTAACATTTTACGGGTGATTCCCGCAGCAACGCGTGGGGCATTCTCCTAGTTCATATGAATCCACTAACCACAAACAGGATATAATCATGAATGACATAAAAAAAAGGCTCATGTACTTCAGGGGATGGCGTACAAAATGCGGAAGATCTTAGGTTCTATTGTTCAACAAATGGCTCACATGTGCATTAGGCAACATAAGGCGCCATAGGTGGCACCTAAATGCAAATGAATATGTGGGCATTGAATAAAAATGGCAGCATCATAAACAAAATCAATAAGAACTCATTAGTTTCATGGTATGTCACAGATATATCCACCTAAATTTACCAACTATAAGACATGGAATAATTATGAATGTCACGAAACATGTATCATGTATTTTAGGGCAGGGCATAGGAAATGCGCAGATGTCAGGTTTTATTGTTTTGCAAATAAGTGTAAATGATTTAGGCGATATATGGAGGCTATGTAATAGCTAGATAATCTGGTACCATGCGTGCAAATAAATTTGAGCTGCATAGGTGACCTGGAACCACTCCTGTAAGCACTGGCATGTAGTTTAAGCAGTAGAGGCAGTCTCTTTGCTGACATTAGTAAAAGTACTTTTTTATTTATTGCAGTTAGAGCATCATCCATTTCAAAGACTAATTCCCTAATTGCAACGCCTAGAAATTTTATTAATTTACATCTTTGAAAATAATCTGAGGCTCAGATTATTTCCAAAGATGTAAATTAATGAAAAGTGAAAGCAATAATTTCACCTTTGTCAACGGTTGAGTGCAATTGCAGCACTACTAACAGTAGTACAAGTAATTCACTAACTCTAAGATGTTTGGATTAAAGTATCACTGCGTTTCTTTAGTCAGACTCAGTCACTCAGGGTGGGTGATCTCTAAAAAGAGCTAGAACCAAATGACCTAAAACAATTGAGACGTTTCCTTAATTAGTCAGACTCAGGGTGAGTGATCTCTAAAAGGAGCTGGAACCAAATGATACAGTGCATGGAACGAATACGTATATATCCTCAGTGCAACACCACTGACGAAAAAAAATTTACAGAGTATATAAAAATTATGAGCAGTTTGAAAAGATAACTCACTGACCTAGTAGCCTCAATTAGCGAGAAATGATCGTACTGTGGCTTGAAGATCAAATTTTGTACCTATAAAATATTTAGAAAAACGTTATCAATATCAAAGCATTTCAAATTTGTCATATGCCAAGAAATGCATTGGGAGGATGCTATTAAATTTGAAAGGCATGGTACTACAATTAACACATATGGCAGTTGGTACGCAGCAGGGGTTCACCGGACGATCACCAAGGTCACCATCGCCGTGAGCACGAACTTGCGAGGAAGAGGGGAAGGCGGCTGCTAGGTTTTTAGGTCTCCCGGCTCCCTAAAGGAAGCCGAGCAATAATCGATTGCTCTTGCTTAATCTCCAAATATCCCTGATTACAAGTATATATAGTTCTCTGAATAATATTGAATAAATAACTAAATATGTTAATGGACTATTTAGCCACTAATGGGCCTGCGCTTGGAGTACTGAAGCCCCGTCATAGCATCTCTCCCCGCCCCAGCAAACAGCTCGTCCTCGAGCTGGACATCGGGGTAAAGTGCCTTGAAGTTGTCAAGGGGCTCCCATGTCGCGTCGTCCTCCGGAAGGCCTTGCCACTAGGTTCGGATCCCTGCAAGAGCATACACGGAAACCACCAGGGCATTAGCAGTCGCCCTGGCGGGGTTAGGCTCGTCCGTGAGGGCAGCAATTGCGGCGTCCCCGGCAGCGGTGTCTTCTTCGTCGATATAGTCTGCGGACTCTAGGTAAAAGAGGCGGGGACACACATGCCCACGCACATATTGCTCATCGCAGTTGTAAAACAGTCCTTGGCGACGTCGTTCTTGCATCTCGGCCGGTGTGAGGCGGCAGAACGGGTGAGCCGGAGTTGTGGCGCTCTCTCCTGCAGGCATGGACGCCGAGAGAGCCGGCGTGGCTGCCGGGGTCCCCCCGGTGGGCTGCCGAATAAGAGGTGCTTGGCGTTGGGGTGGGCCGGCACCGCGCTGTGTTGGCGTTGCCACAGCCGCTGGTACATGGCCCACATCAGGTACATGGCCGACTGGAGGTCGCCTGGGTCATGCATCTCCACGTCCACGCGGATATGATCCAGAAGGCCCCCCACGAACAGTTCTGCCTTCTGGCGCGTGCCGATGCCGCGTGCATGAGTGAGGACTGCCTGAAATCGGTCCGCAAACTCGTCCACTGTGGACTGGAATGGTAGCCGGCCCAACTCAGCGAGTCTCATGCCGCGGACAGAAGGCCCGAAGCGCATGCGGTAGAGATCCTTGAAACGGTCCCATGGCGGCATGCCCCCATGTCTGAGCCGTATCGGTGAGGTGGTAGGAGGCCATCCGGGTGCATTCGACGCCGGTGTGCGAGAGCCCCGAAAAACCGCTCACAATGCGTTAGCCGGTTTAACGGGTCGACGGTGCCATCATAGCACGGAAACTCAAGTCGGCGGAGCTTGGGGGTAAGGTGCCGGCGCGGCCACCGGAACGCCGCTCTCCGGGGTGCTATCATCGGTGGTCGGGGTGCTTTGGACGTCATGGGCGGCGGCTAGCTTTGCGTGATAGAGAGTCCCATCCATCCCGCCATAGAGGGTGCCGGACACCACCGGTCCGCCATGGTCAATGGGGGCACCAGTGGAGGGCGCTGGTGGAATAGATGATTGGGGCAGAGCCTCGTGTAGACAGGGCCCGAGTGCCCCAAGGCCCACGCCGGGATTGGGGAGGGCGACGGTGGAAATCGGATCATATTGATCAGGAGGTTCAGTGGTGGTTGAGGGGCCGATGTGGACGAGGAAGGCCCGTCGTCGAGAGGCATCCCATATCGATACGACGTGGGCATCACCGGCTGGGAGTACGGTAGAGGCGGTGGCACGTACGGCGGCATATGCGCCTGGTAGTGGTGGAGCTGCCCTGTGAGGAGGGCGTTCAACGTAAAACGCATCTCTGTCATGCCAGTTGTTGGGGGCGTAGTAGAGCAACGGAGGCTATGCACCCCCCATACCAAATGTTCTCTAACCTGACCCACCTTTTTGTGTGTGTTAATGCTGAGGTTTCAGTCGAACCTGAGTAAGTGCAGGTCATTGGTGGAGACACCGACCTTAGCGGCGGAGGTATCTGCTTCATGGGCGGAGACACCGACCTCAGCAGCGAAGGTGTCCGCCTCGGGAACGGAGACACTGACCTCAGCAACGGAGGTGTCCACTTTGGGAGCGGAGGCCCCCACTGGTCGGTCCTGGTCTCCGACAAGAAGGCTGTGGCGGAGGTAGCGGTGACTTGAGCGGAGGCATCTAGCCACCGGCGGTGGTCATCGTGCGCCGAGCAAAGGCAAGGCGCAGAGATATGAGAAGCCCCAGAAGGCCCAAAAGGAAGGGGGCCGGTTATACCTAGCGGCCCATTAGGCGCTCTTGGGCCGTTGGGTAGCCCGGGCGGCAGTCAGCCCATGAACATTGACGGTAGCGTGAGATGACGGTGGGAGCCGTCCCAGGCCAACGTGTAATAGAAAATAGGATTAGGGTCTCAGTTCCCCCAGAGGGGCTTTTCTGTCTTTTCAGATTTGGGGACCCGGGTCACTATAAAAGGAGACTGCCCCCACTTGTTGTAAAGAGAGTTGTCCTCTGGTAGTTGAAATCTCACCTACCTAGGGGCACATATTGTAACCTGCATTTATTATTAATCTAAATCTGCTGGAATCGTGTTCCAACACCGGTGGAGAGGTCGACGATGGCCGCCGTCATCTGTTACGGCCGCGGATGGCGGCGCGGTGGTGTTGGGGAGCTCAGCCGCGGCGTCCACGGTGGCTAGAACACCGGTGGATGGCAGAGGGATCGACATGGCCAAGGCTGATACCAGGTTGGTACGCAGCAGGGGTTCACCGGACGATCACCGAGGTCACGATCGCCGTGAGCACGAACTTGCGAGGAAGAGGGGAAGGCAACGGCTAGGTTTTTAGGTCTCCCGGCTCCCTAAAGGAAGCCGAGCAATAATAGATTGCTCTTGCTTAATCTCCAAATATCCGTGATGACAAGTATATATAGTTCTCCGAATAATATTGAATAAATAACTAAATATGCTAATGGACTATTTAGCCACTAATGGGCCTGCGCCTGGAGTACTGAAGCCCCGTCATTACAGCAGTAAATGCTTAATGATATGGCTTTTAATTTTTAACACGCAAGAGAGCTGCATATGTATCTTTATATTCTAGGCAGAATCCCAGATCAGAATAGTCTTGATGGTTTGATCAAAAGCCAATTGATGCATACTACTTCAATAGCCAAGGATATGCTGCTAAGAATTGGTGCTGAGAAGCATACATGGAAAGTCATACATACCCTGACCTGCATAAATGCAGCTAAACACTGATAGAATAATGGAGCCGAGCATACAGGCGTACGGATGAGGATTGGGCGAAGTTATCGAGCTGAGTCCCCATGCGTCCTAACCTTTTGGAGGTGGGGACCCCTGTAAATTCACACGCGTGCATTTTGAGGCTTCCAGGCCTTGCTAGTTTACATCACTTGATGGTGTTCAAATCATCTTTAATTCTTAGAAAAAACTGTAATTTTGTGTATTTATCCCTTTTCACTGGTCTCCCTAATTTCAATTCGTTGCGAAGTTAATAATTAAATTGACTTATGTGAGCCCTTTCCATTAGAACTTGGGTTACTCTCTAGTCTCTACTACTGCCATAGTTTGCATTGCCTAGCATGTTGATTCGATCGCTACTATAAAATTGATTTTATTATACAACAGGTTTTATTAACAAAGGTGGTCAAAGAATGTCTATGCCTTCCAAAATACCTAACGATTTTTAGAGTCGGGGGCTTTTTTATGCAGACAACCAAAGAATGCTCGTATCTCAAAACCAATTTACAGAGGTGGGCCTATTAAAAGGCCTACTTCTATGTGCGTGTGCGTATGTGTTCTCTAGGACGGTTCACGGTAGCCGTTAGTGATTAATCATCAATTTAGCTTCCCCTTAAATCCTGTACTAACGTTGGGTTTAATCAGATGCCAAATTGATGTTTAATAGTCAATAGCTACCATGGACCGTCCTACCGAGAGAACATACACATAGTTTTTTTTTTTTTTTTTGAGAAATACCTACACATAGCTATAACTTTTTTTTTTTATGGAACACACATAGCTATATTTTTTTTTTGAGAAAAACACATAGCTATAATTAAAATGATCTACCAGAGCACTGTGAATTGAAGTCCAAGCACAAGAAATGATATGGGCCGAAGAATAACAAGACGGGCCAAATCAGAAATAAAAGCCCAGTGAAGCAGATAAGGCCAGGGCGGATGGTTATCTGAACTAATTAAGTGTTACTAAAAAAAATCTAAACTAATTAAGCTTTCTCAAAAAAACAATCTGAACTAATTAAGCCAACGGAACAACTGAAAAACACCCACCCCGCAGCATTTGCACGAATCATGAAGTGGATCGGAAGGCCAGAAGTTTGGCTTGAGAATGAAAAGAAAATTAGCCGGCTAATGCCTAGAAATTCTGTTTGAGGTTATATAAATCATAGTTTTGCCGTTCTTTCCATCATTCTGGTTCTTTTACTAGGGGCAGTTATATGGTTCTGCTGTGCCACTCATACACGAGATTTTTTTTTTCTGGCTACTAATACACCTTTGAGTTAATGCTGTAATTTCTAAACAAATGCAAGCAGTCTTTGCGCTGGACACCTAGCTAGGTTATTTCATTCTATCTATTTAATTTGTTTGCAGTCTTTGCACTGCCCTTCTACTGACTGTACAACACGTCAACACCACACATATATACTCTCTTCTTTTTCTGAATCAAGGAGGGTATGTAGGAGCTCTGTTATTCGTCAATGAATACATAATAGGGCACCAGAATCTAGGATAATATAGGCATCAAATAATCATGCTTTTATACATGCATAGTGCATGCACCTTTTACACTATTCTTAGCTTATCATTAACCCTCACTATTGGAAAGCACAAGCATGATGCGTGGTCACTTTTCAGAGACTAGCACAGCGTGGAGAATTAATTCAACAACAGTTACTGTGCAAACAAGTAAAAATGAGCTTCGCGTTCAGGGAGCCAAGGATGATGATTGCACTGGCTACAGACACGCGAGGACGGACAAGGGCAGGATTAGGATTGTTTATTGATTGATTGATCGAACGGCACGAGACGAAAGGCTGCCGGTACTACAGATTTTCAGTCTAGAACAAGGACACTACGTCCTAGACAAGCAACATTCCCCTCAAGTTGAGATTGTTTAGAAATTCTTCTAGTCTTTGCGCCGACCGAGCTTTAGTAAAACCATCTGCTACTTGATTGCCGGAAGAAATTTTTATGATATCAAGTAATTTTTGTGCAACCTATCTACCCTCCAAGAAAATGATAATCAACTTCAATATGCATTGTTATAGCATGGGAAACTGGATTGGTTGATAGCAGATAGGTGGCACCTATATTCTCACACAAAGAATAGCTAGTTGAGGTTGCGAAACACCTCACGAACAAGTGTCTACACCCATATAATTTCTACTGTTGCATTGGCCAATGCTTTGTACACTGCTTCGGTACTGGACCTTGAAAATGTTGATGGTTTTCTAGAACTCTATGACACAAGATTGGAAAAGACAACATGGATTGACCGGCTGTCTATGGATTAAATCTTGTGGTCCGCCGCCGACCGGGGCAGCTAGCGGAGCCGCGCCGGCGAACGCCGCGGGCGTGCGCGAGCAGCACGGCTCAGGCCGCCTCTGGCCTGGCCGAGGGCACCGGCGGGGTCGCCCAGGAGCCGCGCCGCCCCTCCCCCCCTTCACGGCCGCCCGGAGATCTGGAACCGGCGCTCCTTGGGGCCGAAGCCGAGGCTGCCGCCAGCGCCGAAGGCGAACAAGACGAAGGCCGCGGCGAAGCCTGGGCCACCGTCGCCGACGAGGGTGCTGCCACCGGCCTTTCGGTGTGTGGTGCTGCCGCCGGCCGTCTTCGGGCGCTGCTTCCTCCTGCTCTTCCGG
Organism: Themeda triandra; assembly: GCA_018135685.1. Classification (NCBI taxonomy): domain Eukaryota; kingdom Viridiplantae; phylum Streptophyta; class Magnoliopsida; order Poales; family Poaceae; genus Themeda; species Themeda triandra. The sequence continues at coordinate 76,592 of JAENPR010001213.1, read as the reverse complement.
TGAGGCGCTGGCTCCTCTTCTGCCTGGAATCCCGGTGAGTTCGTCCCCCACTCCTTCCTGTCAGGCATGGCCTCCCGCCCTTGCGTTCCGGCTCTTGTGGAGGCAGCGAAAGGAGTTGAGTTCAGCAAGTTTGTTCGAGGATCTTTGGGATGTCCGGTTGCTCCAGGTTCTCCTGATTCTGGCTCTTTCTCCATGTTGATGGCTTTTGGCCGTTGCCGTTCTCGCCTGAGTGAAGATTTTGCTGCTGATTGTTTGAGCAAGATTCTGGGTAGTCCAGCCCCCTCTTTCTATGTCAGTCAGATTGAAGACAGAATTTTCTTCTTCCTGGTTTCAAATAAACGAGTTGGTTTTGAAATCTACAAGATTAGAAAGTTTATCTGCAGCGAATTTGAGCTGTTTTTCCAGTTATACAATGAAGCTGGCCTTTCACTTGCTCGGTCTCATATCAACCCGAAGCCCAATTATCGTTGGGTTGATGTCAGAAGTAAAGCTCAGGCAGCTGCTCTCAGGAAGCAATCCTCAGTGCTGTCAGGAGCGAACAGAGTTCCTGTTCGGGCCTTTCAAACCAGAGCTGCTCAATTTCCTGTCAGTAATGGTTCTCGTGATGCTAATCCCTGCTCAAAGGCAATTCTTGACAGCATTCACCGCTCCAATCAAAGTATCTATGATCAGTTCAAGATTAAAAATGTCTTTTCTGGCCGTCCCCCGATTCAACATTCTGCTGCAAATGGTTCTCTCCATCAGGTCAGTCCATCTGCTGGTTCTTCAGATAAACAACGGTCTTCTGGCAATGCCTGTTTTCAAATTCCTGATTTGAATATTGCTTTGACTCCTGAGCCCGAATTAAACACTGATTTAAATTTGAGTTTAAGCAATAATGCTATTGGGGTTCCCGACTCCTCTTCTTCTTTGAAAAATGTGTCATGCCGGCGCTGCCATTCAACATCCCACTCTCGTTGGGAATGTACAGCGCCCATTAAATGCGACGCTTGCCTTGGCTGGGGCCATGTTGCAGTGGACTGTAATCTGAAGTGGAAGAGACTCGTTGCTAGTATGAATGGGCGGCGTCTGGATAACTTCGCCAAAGATTTCGGGGGAAATTTTGACTACTCGACCTGGTTTGGTCCAGCGAGAATGACAGTGGGCCCTTCTTTCTCCTCACGTGCCCCTGAACTCCCTAATCGAGATGATGCCCCCTCAGCTTCTTCATTAGATTTTCGTGGCCTACATAAGCAACAGGCAGTGCACATTCTCGACACTTTGGCCCCTGATTCCACCCGTGCCCACCCACATTCTCCTCCGCTTGATCTCGCCGGAATCATGGCCTTCCGGCGTGCTGATCCGAGGCCGTTCATTCCTCGCGGCCTCAACCAGTTGGAGGTTCAAGCTCGCAAGCCAGTGGAGCGAGTTGTGCTGATGAAGCCAAGGGCCAAGCATCAGAACCTGGCTATTGTCTCGATTGATCCGATGCCTGCTCATCAGGTAACTTTCAATGCCATCAGGGAGGTCGTGACTGATTTCTTGACAAATGTTCTTCACGTTGAGTTCACAAACATGCAACCAACGCACCTGGGGCAGGCGTACATTCGCTTTAGGAATGTTTATGATAAGGATAGGCTAATTCATGAGGGGCCTTTCTAGTTTGGAGATATCTCGATTAGCTTTGTTGATCACAACAGAGGGCGTAATTGGCGTGCAGTTAACTTTAACAGAGAGTGTTGGCTTATGCTTTTGGGGTACTTGCCAGATTATAGAGAAGATGAGCACATTATTAATACTATCAGTTCTTTTGGGAGAGTCATTTCTTGGGTTGAAGATGATCGCAATCTGGCTAGGCTACTTGTCAGGGCTCGTGTCATTGATCTAGAGTCAGTTCCGCACTTCATAGTGATGACTGAAGGAGAAGGGTTCCAGGGTGAATCCTGGACCATTCAGTGCGAGATTCTGCATGGTGAACTGCTAGGTGGGCTGCCACAAGATGAAGATCCTGCACCTGGCCCGGACGCTTTTCTTCCTGGTGGACCTTTTGATCTCTTTGGCTTTGGACAGAATGGTCCAGGTCCTGCTCAACAGGGACAGAATGGACAGGCTAATCAGCATGGTGATGGTGCTGGAGGTATTCTGGGCCACAACTTCCAAGCAAACAATGTGGCTGCCCTCGGTGCAGGTGGGGGGATTGCTGCTAATGCTGGTCAGGCTGTGAATGGTTGGGGTGAGTGGCCTGAAAATAATGTTATGGTTCCTGATCTGAATGATGCTGTGCAGCCAGGCCAGCAACAGGCACTTGATCTCAATGCTGAACCGGTGGAAATGGTCATTGACCCGGTCCTTCCTGGCCCTAATCCCCAGGAAATGCTTCTTGAGCTCAATGACCTGCTGAATCAAGTCAATGAAGAAGAGGAGGACAACTTGGCTGATCCGGAAGAGGTGGCACCTATTGAGAACGAGTTAGCAAACCTGATCCATGCTCCTGAGGTTGATGTCAATCTGCCCATAGTTGATAATCCTGTCAATGCCCCGCACCATGAAATCCAAGAGATTGAGTGATGAATGAAGAAGGAATCCAGAACAGTTGTGAAGAGGCTGCGATGCGAGAACAAGATGAGCAGAATTTTTTTCAGAATATTCAAGTGGGCCGTGTGATTATTCGGGAGGCTCCCATGTCGCAGCTCTCTGGTCATCTTTCAAGCTCCTTCCCTGTTCTGGCCCATGGGTCAATTTTTTCTCCAAGCCAAAAGATGCCGGCATGCCGGGATACCTAATTTCAATTGACTGGGCCCAATTCTTCAGTGTGCTGCTGTCCCAACATTTTGACAAGGCTAAGGAGCTGATCAAGGCCCGGGGCCTCATCTCTTGTATCGTGACAATCGAAGCACTTGTTTCTTCCTGCCAAACAAGTGCCCTGTTAAAAAAATTCCCACTTGCTCCCTCCTTCGGCTTGATGATGGGATGACTGAAGACTCTGCATCTACTATCCCATCTCGCTACTCGGAAGGGTGAACCGACCAAGAAAAAGGGAGAGGCAAGCTGCCCGGGTAGAAACAGAAGTTAGAAGGAGTCCAAGAATCAAAGCTTGCAACAATGGGTTTAGGAGCCCAGTCCAGCCTGTCAAATGTTGCGTGGGCTGCACTCCGAAGCCGCCCTCTCTGTCAGTTAAGGCGATCAGAAAGCTCAGCTCAGAACTGTGTGATGTTGATGCCTCTCTTGTCTCTGATGCTGCCCTTAACAAGAAGCTAAAGGCCGAAGCAATTGGTATCTCCAAGAAGAACTCCAAGAAGACCACTAGCAAGAAGAAGCAGGTGCCGCTCTGTGGAGTCGATCACCCCTCGGAGGATGATGAGTCTCTCAATGATGATGAAGAGTGAACAACCCATCGGTGTCTTGAAGACGAAGGAGATGCTGCGGAGTTGCATTTCCGTCTAGCTTCCTTTTTGGTGGTGGCATATGGCCCCACCCTTTTATCTATTCCTCCTTTTTAATAAATTCAATCTTGTTGACCTCCGGCCCCCCGAACTTCATAGCTCTGTGAGCGTGGTAGCCTTTGTAAGGTTTAATACTTTAAGTTACCCTTATATTATTATTAAGTGCTCCTATTTGCTCCTGTTTATTTACACGCCGGCTGTGCCTGGTGGTGTAATAGCTTCTTCATTCCATTGTTTTCATGGATAGTCAACGAGTTCTAAATCTTGGAAGGTTCTTTCTTTGGAACATAAGGGGATCAATGCGAGAAAATAAATGGACCTCTCTAAGAAACAAAATTCTTGAGAGCAAGCTGTGATATTGTTTCCATCCAAGAAACAAAAAGAGACTCTTTCGACATCTCTTACATCAAAAAGTTCTGCCCAATCACTTTTGACTCTTTTTGTTTTCTTCCTTCCATTGGTGCTACAGGGGAATCTTGGTTATTTGGAAGAGCTCTATTTTTACTTGGAAATATGATCTTTCAAAACCAGTTCTCTATCCTTTGTCGAGTTTAACTCCAGGCATAACAATGACAGTTGGTTTATGACTTCCATTTATGCTCCCCGTGACAATGAAGGGAAAGATGAATTCTTGGACTGGTTTGGGAATATTCACATGCCCGATGATGTGGATTGGTTGATTATTGGTGATTTCAATATGTATAGAAAGCCTGAAGATAGAAATGCAGACCTAGAGCTAACACCAATGACATCTTTGCCAGTTCAATAATGCCATCGGTGCTCTTGGTCTTGTGGAAATCCCCTTGCATGGAAGAAGATACACTTGGACCAACAAGCAGCACCCCCCTCTTTTGGAAAGATTGGACTGGTTCTTCTCCTCCCAGTCATGGACTCTTAGCTACCCCAACACCACTGCTCATTCTCTGATTATGGAAGTATCTGATCATTGGCCTTGTGTTATAGAAATCAAAACTGATATTCCAAAAGGCAAAGCCTTGATTTGAAAACTCGTGGATGCAGCATGAAAGTTTCTTGCCTTTGGTTGCCACCATCTCGGAATGGACATTTTGTAGAGTCGGATCTGCTAAGCTCATCTCAGCAAAATTCAAAGCTCTTAGAAGTGCTCTTAGATCCTGGCAAGCCCAATTGTCCAATCTCAAAAGCACCATTGCAAATATCAAACTTGTTATTTCCTTCCTTGATTTTATTGAAGAATGGAGGGATCTCACCCTACAGGAGTGGAACTTTAGAAATATTTTGCACTGCAAGCTCTCCAATCTTCTTCACCGGCGGCTTTTTTGTCTTTGGAGGCGAGAGGTAAAATCAAATGGGTCCAACTTGGAGATGAAAACACAAAGTTGTTCCATGCCACTTTGCCACTATCGAAATAGAAGGAATTCCATTCCCTGTCTCTTAGATTCCTCTGGAACCCCCCTCTATGATCATAATTTGAAAGCTGATCTTATTTGGAATGAATTCAAAGAGAGACTTGGAACTTCTGACTCCACTGATATGATCTTTAACCTGGACACTCTGCTCCAGCAGGACATTGATCTCAGCAGCATTGAGGGCCCTTTCAGTCATGAAGAGATAGATAATGTCATCAGAAACTTACCTTTTGACAAATCCCCAGGGCCTGACGGCTTCAACAATGAGTTTTTGAAAAAATGTTGGCCAATTATCAAACTAGATTTCTACAGCCTTTGCAACTCTTTCTTTGAGGGGAATATCTGTCTTGAGCATCAACGGTTCATTTATAACTCTTATTCCGAAAATTGATGGTGCACAAAGAGTGTCTCGAATTCGAGCCAATATCTCTCTTAAACTCCTCATTTTGATTACCAAAATCCTAGCCAACAGTCAAGACCCTTCATCACCAAGCTGGTCCATGATAATCGGTATGGGTTCATCAAGTCAAGAACCATCCAAGACTTGTTTGGCTTGGTCCTTTGAATATCTCCATCTTTGTCATTCTTCAAAGAAGGAAATAGTGATCTTAAAACTGGATTTTGAAAAGGCTTTCGATAGAATTGAGCATAATGCAATGATTGAAATCATGAAGAAGAAAGGATTTGGTGAGAGATGGATTAAATGGATGAAGTTAATTTTCAGCTCGGAACCTCTGCGATCCTCTGAATAGTTCTCCTGGCAAAGTTTTTCATTGCGGAAGGGGTCGAGACAGGGAGACCCCTCTCCCCTCTCCTTTTTGTTTTAGCAACCGACTTGCTTCAATCTGTCCTCAACGAGCTAGAAATATGGACCTCTTAAGTTTGCCAATTCCTTGCTTTACACACAAGACTTTCCAATTCTTCGGTATGCGAGATGACACCTTGATAATTATGGAAGGTTGTGGTAGACAGTTATTCACCCTCAAAGCCTTGCTAAATTCTTTTGCAAGCTGCTACGGGGCTAAAAGTCAATTTTTCCAAGTCCATGCTTATTCCAATCAACATTAGTGAAGAAAAGACTTGCCAACTTGCTTTGCTACTTTTGGGTGCTCTGTGGGTGGTTTCCCCTTCACCTATCTTGGCCTCCCCTTGGGACTATCAAAGCCTAGAGTTGAAGATTTCATGCCACTGGTCGCGAGATGTGAAAAAAGGCTTATCGGCACCTCTCTTTTCCTTTCCCAAGGCGGCAAATTACAAATGGTAAACTCTGTCTTCACTTCACTCCCCACCTTCTTCATGTGCACCTTTAATGCATAAAAAACGGTTAGAGAGCAGGTTGACAAGTATAGAAAACATTGTCTCGTGGAGGGGCTCGATGATAGCAACGGAATTAATGCCAAGGCTGCACAGGGAGTTGGTGGCTAGGCCAAAGCTTGATGGTGGGCTCGGTGTGTTAGATCTCCAAACCCAAAATGAAGCCCTCCTTCTAAAGAATTTCCACAAATTTTTTAACAAGGCTGACATTCCATGGGTTAAACTGGTATGGGAGAAACATTATTCCAATGGCAGACTCCCAAACCATACCAAGAAAGGTTCCTTTTGGTGGAGAGATCTTCTTAAACTGCTGGATAAGTACAAAGGTTTGGCCACTGTTTTACCTAATGATGGTTCCTCATGCTTCTTGTGGGATGATGGTTGGAATGGCCAGCCCCTTAAACTAGCTCTCCCTGAGTTGTATTCCTTTGCTAAGAAGCCAAATATTTCTTTGCAAAATGCCACATCTGTCAATGATCACTTCAATCTTTTCTTGCTGCCTCTCTCTGATCAAGCTTTTCAGCAATTCCAGCTTCTATCCGGCCATCTTCTCCAGCAGCAGCAGCAAAACATAACGGGCCCTGATGTTTGGACCTACATTTGGGGAAATGCTTCATTTTCCTCCGAGAAAAGCTTACAAGCAAGCTGGGCGATGTGCAAGCTCATCCTATCTTCGGTGGATTTGGAGATCATCTTGTCAACATAAACACAAAGTTTTCTTTTGGCTTCGTGTCAAGGATAGACTTAGTACTCGCAACATCCTTGGTCGAAGGCATATGCCAATCCCCTCCAGAAACTGTGTTCTCTGCTCTCTCCAATGTGAAGAAACAGTGGATCATCTTTTCTTGGAATGCAGTTTTGCCAGGAACTGTTGGAGCTTACTTGGTCTGACAATTATTAGCCAACCAGATGCATATCAGAGATTCCAAAGCTTAAGAACTCAACTCAATGTAAGTTTCTTCATGGAGGTCATTATTCTTATGTGCTGGAGCATTTGGATTGCAAGAAACGATACTATATTCAAAGGCGTTTCTGTGGACTGGTTCCAATGTTTACAATGTTTCAAAATTCTTTTCAAGCAACTCCTATGGAGAGCCAAGAAGAAATACTTTCCAGGAATTCAAACATGGATAGAGCACCTTGCGTGATTGCTTTAATCTTTTTTATCTCCTTTTTTTTGTGTCCTGAATGGACTTGTATTTTTTCGCTTCTAGCTTCTGTATTTTAGGTCTAGCTTTCTCTTGCTGTTTTTTTTCCTTTCCTTTGTTGTTGAACTTTGTTTCTGCAACCCCCTGGGTTGTTTCAATAAATTTTCAGTAGGGGCTCTTCTGCCCCTCCTGTCCTTTCAAAAAAAAAACAAGATTGGAAACTTGAAATACAACAAAACCGCCAGTAGAATGCCTATCATAAGAACAACTAGCCCAATCCATGTCAAAAAAACACTCACCATATTTGTGTTGGATTCAACAAATTAGAGACTGTTGCCATATGGAGTACTACTTCCACCTCTTGTTGATCTGGGATCATGCTGAAGATAGACGACGACGGTTGGTGGGCCTTGGAATCCAGTTTGCGTACGACACGGACGGGCCGTCACGGTTATCATGCTCAATACCATTGCACGTGAAGCTAGATTAATATGTTACGTTATTAAGCTTGCAGGATAGCTAGATAGTTTTTTGTACCAGATTCCTATTTGTCAAAAGACCGTGCATCCTTTTACCTATATAAAGAAAGGGCACGGCACATTGTAAAAAAAATCTCACATTCAATACAACAAACCCTTTCGGCCCCTGTGCCATGGCCTCCATGCCACCTTAGTTCTTAGGATTCTCGGCGTATTTGCATCAGGCTTGGCTGGTTCGACCTCTAGCTTGCTCTGTAAGTATCGTTATGGAGCTTTTACTTATGCTAGATCAGGCCGGTTCGACCTCCTTTTGATGCATATGTAAAGGTGACTATTGTTCGTGCTAGATCGGGCCGGTTCGACCTCCTTTCGATGTATTAGCAATGGTTGAGGGGTTTCGTGTTCACGCTAGGTTTGGCCGGTTCGACCTCTTACTTAGTATCGCATGCCAACAGTTTGTGTTGACGCTTAAGAGGGCTGGTTCGACCTCCTGTCATATGAGTTAGCATAGGCTAGTTATCGGCTCTGCTAGATGTGGCGATCTAGTAGATTCATCAAGTTATCTCTGCTAGTTATCGGCTCTGCTAGACTTGCAATCTAGTAGATTCATCAAGTTACCATTGCTAGTTATCGGCTCTACTTGGTTTGGCATCCTAGTAGATTCATCAAGTTACCGATGTTGTTAGATCTATTTGTTTATTTTATTGTAAACAACATATTTGTCTGATCAAGATCGGTAGATTTGGCTTACATCTTCTTAGATCCGATTGTTATCAATGCTTTCACTGTTTGGATCTATAACGCTGATGATCGATCTCATGCTTACATTAGCCAGGTCTTATCAATTTTTGTTCGTAATGTGTGCGCGTTTTCGGGTATAGGTAGCCTTGTAATTCAGTTATAAAGTTGGTTATGCACCTAGTTCGTTCTAACGTTGAGATCGGTTAATTTAGCCGATTCTCCAGAGCTCCACCCATATCATTGTTTGCATTAGTCTGTCTAGATCTAGTTGGTTTATTAAGCTTGCTTGGACAAGATTTGGCCCAACAATTACTTAGTCAACGGGTTTCAAATTCACGGGTTTAGTAGATCTATTAGATTTACTCATGCTTATGCACACATGTAGGATTTTCTTTTCATAATCGTATCGAATACACTGAATCGACTAACGGCTTTGAGCTTCCTTTGTGCATTTAAATAGCCGATTCAGTACGTTCTTTACTCTTTTAGCATATATCATGTCTAGATTCTATTCCGTAATTGCTCATCCGTTCATGACATGATTATTTGCTTTATTTAATGCATGATTATTTATTCAAATCATTATTTTACATGCATGATGGATCTTCACTCTCTAGTCATTGTCCTAATCAAATCGGCTATCTAGCCATACATCTAGAACTGTCTGGAATCAAGCCGGTAGGTTCTATAATTTGACTATTCTTTTCCTCCTTGTCAATTGTAGGATCAAATTGACTGGCACGCCTTGACATCGACCGGATCAACTGCTGCTGATAACCGCGGGGACTGAGGAGACGCGCGCCTTGGTCAGTCTGGTTTGCGAGAGTACGCGTCGGTGGTGAATTTTATCACCAACACTCTTTTTTGGCACGCCCGGTGGGACCACAATCGTTTGATCGGAAGTCAGATCCTCTTCAAGATATTTATCACTTTTCAGATCACGATGGAGACGGTGATGACATTCAATTTCAGCAACAAGGTTCGGCCCAAAGTGGATATGGCGTATGGCGACACACTGGTACTCTGATCGGTAAGTCCAAGAAGACCAAAAACTGATGCTCCTGTGCTCCACCGCTCAAGGAATGTTCCATCGGCTAAAGAAAGCATGCGTGCTATATTTATCAGCGAGATAAGATGAGAAGTTACTGCATGCAGATCGATCCAAGATGTGGCTACGTCAATGGCAAAGAATAGAAATCCATTCAGACTAGGCTGTAATACAAATCAGGACGAGAATACTCAGTTTCCATGAGGTGGCTGTTGATCGCGGCCAAATGGTGGAGTCACACAAGCAACATAGCCGATTATTAGCAACAGGATGGCTGACAGGATTTATGACAAACCAGGAGAATATCGGCTCCAAATAATTGTGATTAGAGATAGCATTGGTGGCCAGTCAAATATTATTTATCGCTGCCATATTCAGCTAGAAAAGAATTACATTCAGGTCGAGTTTTGCTGGACATTGAGATTTATTTTGGGCCAAAGATTAGATTGATAAATTGTACATCTGGTACAAGGAATCGTCTGGTCAAGAGACGGATCTACTATTGGCTTAGTCACATCAGCTATTTGATCAAGCATGTTTTCTCGATTGTTTAAAGTCAGAATATTTGGGAAAAAGTATCATTGTGATCAGCAAGCTGGCCGGAATATTTTATGGCGAAGGAAACTGCTAATTAAACAGGACAAAGTATTCGGCTGATGACGATCACGACGGAGCTGATCGGCAAGTACAGAGTCATGTGGCCTGCAGTGCACACCAATAATCGATATGCTAAAGTCATCCATTAGCACGATGCCCTACAAACTGTACCGGTGATCAAAAGAAGAGTATAAGCCGTATACACTTGGTGCAAGAAGTCTCGGCTTATAGACAGCCGATTTCAGAAAGCAAACAAAATGTTAGATGAGAGAAGCTGGAATCCCAACCGAAAAAGCCGGTCCAGCTGAAAAGCACTTCATTCAAAAGGAAATATTGATTGCTCTTTAGAGTCGGACTTGACAAGATCAACATGAAAAGTTCTGTTAATCAAGATGTCAGTTAAGAAGGATATGTTGTTGGATGGTGAGGATAAGAATCGGCTGTTCAGGGCACTCGATATGATGTTTTAGCCGATTGTAATACAAGGTTGCAGATTATGAAGGCCAAGAATCCAAGGGCAATACGTTAGCTGTATGCAAACAAAATTAGAAGCTCTCAATCAGTCATGACATTCTAGATGCCAAGTGAAGAGTTGAAGGCAGGTTCAGGTATTCAAGAGAAGGGCTAGTTTGTTGAGAAAGGACACATTGGCTGCGTGTGGAAGTTACCAGTTCAAAAGGTTTCTCATCTCAGGGGGCCGAAGCAAGACCATGCCTCGCTATCCAGAAACATCAAGAAGATTTGTGTACTGCTGAAATATACATCAGGAATAGAGGAAAATCTGTTCAGATTTATATTCAATAAAAGAAGGAACTCAGAAACTATTGGATCAGCAGTTTCATTAAGGCCGATGTCCATGAATGGTTCGGCTATATGTCTTGCATAATAATTTCAAAGCTAAATCATATCTTGAGTTTTGAAGTTAGTGCCGATGAAGGGCGTTAAACGTTATGGAGAAAAGTTGTGCAGATCCAGGAGGCTACCTGATTTAAGGAACAAGGATGGTAATGCTCGGACTGGTGGCAATAGTTCAGTTAAGATGATTTGAGCAGAACGTGTCATCACTATCAGCAATTTGGCTGGAATATTCTATCTTGTATAATAGTTGTGGCTATGGATAAAGAAACAGCTACTTGGCCAGAACTAAATATTCGGCCGATGACGACAATAGGAAGGCTGATTGGCAAATGGTCGCAGAAGGTGCGTACCATGGTCGAACTCGATTCAGATCCAGTATGCTATATGTCCAGGATGTAGCCAATAATTCCTAAGACAAGATTGCCATATCAAGATGATTTGACAAACGTGACTCAAGGAGTGTTCAGGAGCTAATGCTCAGTTGCAAGTTGTCTACCTCCAACGATGAGAATCCAAAGCTAGATATATATGCTATTTTTTCGCGATCGGGACTTCACCCGTTTTTCATTAAGAGGGAGAAAACGGTTTGAGTACAAACACAAAGTCAGCCGGCCGATCTCAGTAAGACACCTTGATGAAGCCAGCGACTCAAAACACTTAAGCTAGATATATATGCTATCAGCCAGGGGGCCAGCAGCGGGCCAGTTCCTAATTCGATTGATGCATCATATAATGGAGTCATCTGCCCTAAGAGATGCAATGAAGAGAGCTTGGAGATACAGATACTCTGAAGCTTGGAAGAAGGTCAAGATACGAAACCCGAGTTCCTCTCGGTCCACACATTAACGAAGGACAAAAGTCGTTGCTCCTATACTCGAATTCGCATCGGCTAAACCAGAAGCAACATATATACTGTATTTAGCCAAGAGGATGGAAGAGTATCAATTAAGGAATTATTTGAGGCAGCTCAAGATAGAGGACGCCGATTAACTTTAGTGTTGATCTTGGCTATGATATTAGAAATCTAAATGCTCCGAAGGGGAAGCTAAAAGTGGACTCATCAGTGGGAAGCTGAGAAGGTACATATTGAGGATGCTCTAGAATCCTTCATCTGATGAGGGGATCATCGCAAAGGTGGTATTTATGGAAGTCTGTCACTAGAGATTGACTATCCTAGAGAAGAACCGGCTATCAACTTTGATTCACTAGCCAATTATGTGGATGCATATGCTGAGGCAAAGAAAGCTGAATAATTGCGGAAGACGCTTGCGCATGAAAGCCGTGGATATGATGATTAGGCATCTGAGAATATGTGTTTTGCCAAAAGGAAGCATGTCGGGAAGTGTTTCTATTAATCCCAAGATAATCAAATGGTGAACAGTTTCAGTAACTACCGTCGCAACAATCACAGGATTGTGTAATGGCCGGCTCTGGACAAATTTATGCTCCACACCAGACGCCTCGGTCGGCCCCATCAGTGGCTCCGTTAGTTCAGAAGAGATACAGCGAAAGTTAATCGAGATAGGTGGTTTTATCAACACGAGAGCCAGTTCACGTCGATACACCTCCAGGAGCTTTCTGCTGTTTACGAGGAAGCATACACGAAGCCAAGGCAAATCCGACTAGAAGATGAGTACACAGTTGTGTATAACTGAATCAATAGCCAGTATTGGATTACGAATTGGAGGACAAGTCTGCAAATCGCAAGTTAACTCTCTCAAAAATATTGGCTCAGCACGGATTTACATGCTACTACAAATAGCTGCTCATGGGTGCAGCCATCGATGCAAGAAACCAGGGATTCAAGAAACATGCGCCTTGGGGAAATGAGAAGAAAAGAAAGATGGCTGGACATCAGGATCGAGTTGTCTTACAAGGATATACATGTTTGCATATGACTGGTAGACTGGTTACATCTACGCGATCGGCAAATTAGTTCTATATGCATGCCGATCTCTTCCCAAGAAAAGGAACGAATGTGAAATCCGTGAGGCTCAAGATGGATTTGGTACAAAGAGTACCTGATAAGGAAGACAAAAGAGAGCATACAGGATTTTATTTAAAAGTCAAAGAACGGGGAGTTGTTGGATGTCAGCCTATGATCGACAATGAAGAAACACTGTGTGTGCATCAGTGGTGGAAGTAACTGCAAGGCCGCAAGGATACACTGCAAGCACATCAATGACACCTGCATATGGTCCGGCTTTGGAATCTCCAACAATAATCGACTCATCAGCATCACTACCACTGTTATCTTCTCGCTGGCTGGTCACTCTGAGCCATGACGGCGGGCGACTGCAGATACTGGCGATCCCGAGTGACACGGTCGTCATAGTCTTGATCTTCCCAACTGTTTCATCGTGAGGTTGCATGGAAGAAATTGGCAACCTGACAGCCGATAGGACACCTTCGGCTAGAATTTTTTATCAGCGCATAACAAATTGCCTCTGAGTATTTAAAGGTGTTTAAAGTATTATGGCAGCCAAGGAAAATATGTCAAGGCAATAGTTGGTTCATGGGAAGTTAGTTTGTAGAAGCTAATAATAGTCACGTTCATATTTGGTGGTTGCCAGTGCGTTCAGCAAGAGTTTAGGAGATGTGCATCAAAGAAAAGAAGTTGGATAATTACAGAAGACGCACATGTATGCAAGCCATGGTTGGACGTGGTCGTCAGAACATCAGAGCCAAGCGTAATAATGCAGTTGACCCTGACTCAACTTTGCTAGAGATGACATGTTGAGAAAAGCTCGATTGATTCTATGATATCCCACTAGAGCCGATTGTTTCGACGCAGACTGATGCAGAGGCCGTCGTCGATCTGGCTTAATCCGCTCTTCGTCATTGAGTTCAGATGTTTATTTGGTCAAGGCCAAGAAGGCAGTTGTGTTGCTGTGGCAGGACTAAGTGGTTTGGGCATATCTAAAAGGAAAAAGGAATTATGTCCGTTTAATATGTGCATAGGTAATGAAGATAGCCAACAACGCTGATGGAGAAATGTATCGGCTACTAAAATATTCTTATCAAGCTGCAAACGGAGTATGGAAGTATCGGCGAAATCGACAGATCAGAGGAAGGATCACCAAACCACCACTATTGATAACTCTTTCTCCAAGGTCGTGGCCAAGCCTATCGTCACCAATGGCACACGTTCGGACCGTCATGAAAGATCCCTGAAGTAAACATACTGGACATCTTGAGCTTCCACATCATTATACGTTGGAGGGGAGTTCATCTTTGTCCTTTATACCATGATCGACATCGGATTTGTTACATCATAAGATGGCGTGGCATTCCAGTTCCCGACAAAGAAACAGATAGGATTAAGGCCGAGCTCATGCTCAAAGATTGGATATAACAAAGATCACCTGCAGCAAAGGTGATTAAGTTGAATCGGCCATGAAGCTAGCGAGTCTTTTCATGCGTATGTCAACACATGAGTGATGAAAAGTTAGCTATCAGAAAAGAAACAGCCAGCGATGCCATAGGCTGGAGCAACAGTGTGCCCAATGGAAGTTTGACTGCAGAGCAGACATGACGAGAGTTGCCCGGCACTAATTATAGAGAACCTTGTCAATACGATGGGTAACCTTTCCACTCAATGACCGACATGTCCGGATCTTTTTCAGAAGTTGTGCAGTGGCATCGAAGACAACCACAACATGACGCTCAAGCCAGACACCGTCATCGCCAAAGTTCATCGATTCCTGGCATCTGTCGCTACGCTTCTCAGATAGCTCGTCATGAAGATTCATGCATACAGGCTTGACCGTTACCCCACTGAAGAAGAGATTTTTTGAAATCTTGCACGACAAAGACATGACCGACGACATCATGGAATCAAGGGAAGGTTTACATAGAATCTATCATGAAGACCATAAAAGGAGGTTGTCAGATCATCAGACCCGTGCTACTGACAGCAAGACAAGTTCAGCAGGCATTAAGGACGTGAATTGATGAGTCCTCAGACGAGGTAATCAGATTATACTTCTTATTGTTAAAGATTGAATCACCAGGGGATTGACGCTTTGAGATGAAGATTGATGGCCAAAGAGAGAAGCGATTGGTCAGCGCTGATGGACACATATATATCATGGCCAGTATTGAACAGCAAGAATGGCACTACATAAGCATGTAAGGGTCCCAGATATAACGACCAACAGGCACATTGGTCGAGATGTCATCATAAAAGTAGATCCCAGGTGAAGGTACCTGGCTCAGGATAGAGGGATGGACACCCAGATATGAGAAGAAGTAATTGCCTGACTCTAATTCGTTCCATTCCTCGACAAGATGGCGTGAGGTAGCCGAGGTTCACATTAAAGATTGGAGGTTTTTTACTATGCTTGGAAATAACGTCAGCCCTCCATTACGTCAAATCTGACGGTCTAAATATAGGAGGAACCAAATGTAAGGAACTTAGAGGGTGAATTGGAACCAAAAAATACATGGGACAGGAACTAGTTTCTATTTATAGTTGGAGGGTATGATGGTATTTTAACATCTGAAGCGTTTTTTTGAATCACGTTCGAGCGCCGTGTAGGCAGCCTGCCGGCCTCTTTCCTCAGTGTCGGCGAGGCCATTGGAAGCCGCGACCGCGTGAGCCCTTTCTCTCAACGCGCAGCTGCTTCCAGCTCTGTCTCCGCGTGGCTATGCGGCCGTGCCGGTGCGCCCCTTCTCCTTCTCCACTAGATCCGCGCCTAGCTCCTCGGACCTCCGTGGTCACCGACTTGCCATGGCCCAGGAGCTCGCCCGCCCACGTCCAGTACGACTCTGGGGACTCTCGGTGCTGCTCCAAATCTGGGAGAGGAAGGAGTAGTGGCAGGAGGGGCACTGGGCCTTGCCTGTAAGTTCTCGTCGTCCTATGCTGAGAAGGTCGACGGTTCTTTAGAACTTCAGAGATACATGTGTCATTATCTTGTATTTGGATATATATTTGTCTAAAGGAAAACCGGTGTATATTGCGTAGGTATGATGACACGGTGACATCCATGCTAGCAAATGGCCGGAGCAAAACAGAGCATGCGCCCATCACGCCACGAGGCCAGCTGCTTTGCGGCGATGGCACGGAGCGGTCTGCGCGTACAGGAGGACGCGCTTGAACGTTCGCGCTCGACTCGGACATGGCTGGGACCTCGAGTTCGTAGGAACTGACAGCAGCGGCGACCGAAGGAAGAGGCGTCGTGGTGGTGACTGGTGAGGACTGTTCCGAGGACTAGATTGGCGGCGAGGCGGCGACCTGTGATCCGGTGGGCTGGGAGGCGGCGAGCTTGGCAACGAGCTTGGAGGCAACGAGATGAGCGGCGAGCTTGGAGGCGATGGGGGAGGAGGAGGATCGGCGGCGCGACTCGCGTGATGCCCGCGGCGCCGGAACCGTAGGGGCGGAATCTGTAGATTACCAAAAGTACTAAATTACCCTTAATTATAATTAAGGGCAGAAACCGGCTAAAAAGAAAATTAACGGGAGGAACCGGTGGTTCCTTCCAAGCACCGTAAAAATTCTCTAAAGATTGGAGTGAGATAGATATTGTTGCTAGTAAGTTTATCAGATCCTTGAAGAGGGCCATCGCGTCAAAATAGTTTGAAGCATGAGATTTCATACTCCGAACTAGGGGGCCTGTGTTTGCACCCGAATTTGGCAGCCAGGAAATATCACTGGCAAGGAGATGTTCGGAGTAAAACAAGACGTCTGATGATTGCTAACAGGATCAAGCAAGGAAAATGTATGGTCACCAGACCCATGAGATCAGCAACCTAAAAATCCACTAGTTGAAGATGCTCATGCATATACGGCCAATTATCATATTTGGCCTTCTAAGTTAAGTCTGATACACTATGCCAGAAAATGCTATCTGTGACGCGTCTAGAGGGTCATCCGTGACACGTACAAGATGCGTCACCCTTAGGATAAGGGCTTATCTGTGACGCGTAAAAACGCGTCACCAATAACCCTCTATCTGTGACGCGTGTATCCACGACGCGTCACTAATAATCCTCTATCGGTGACGCATCCTACCAACACGCGTCACAGATAACCGACTATCAGTGACACATCCAACCAATATGCGTCACTAATAACCCTCTATCGGTGACGCGTCCAACCAATACGCGTCACGAATAGCCCCCTATCTGTGACGCGTCCAACCAATACGCGTCACTAATAACTATTTGAGAAAACAAAAAAAAATTACGATAATCCTATATATATATATATATATATGCGCAATGATCCTATATACATCGACATGATCCCATATACACACATCGGACATACCACCGTTTCTTTACAAACTTTTTAGATACATGTTATATTACAAAATGTGTTATCGGCCGTGGGCTATTGTTTACAACGTACAGCCAATGTCCTTGATGAGAATAAAGACAAGAAAAAACACTTAATAATCCTAAAACAGGGCATAGTGCAAATCTGTATAGTCCAATGTGTGCAAATCTGCATGGTCCAATGTGTGCATATCTGTAAAAAAACAATATTCACCAAGAATTATCTCGCACTACTTATGGCTCAAAGTTGCGGCTGGAAATTGATAAAGAAAGGAGTTAAGAGTGGTCTGTAGCAATATAGAATTTCTTTCCAGCAAGATCAAGTTCCCTAACAGCAAGTGTTTTAATCATTACCTAGCACTCACTTGCAATAGAAATGATAATTAGTTGCCATATATAACTACATAAACAAATAATGTTTCTCCTCCTTAATTTTGCCAAAGACGGCTAGAAGAACAAGCACCATTCAGTCTACAGCTACATCAACTCAGGAAAGAGAACCTCTTTCACCATGCATACTACTGCTGCACATGTACAGTTAATTATGATACTAGGAATTACTAGGATTCAGCAAGCTATTTTTAGATAGAAACGCAAGATAAAGGTTATAAATAAATTTCAGCAAGACATAATGGTTTGTTCTTTTTTTTTTGCCCTTTAGGTAGATGATTAGTGCAACAACTGACACAAACTGGAGAATCTGTTAGACAAAAACTGTTTGACTAGCAAGCAAGGCAATATAACACTTAGAGGTAGCGCTCTCCTCCTGTGCTATGTAGTACAACACAATAGTAGTTACAAAGACACAAGCTGAAGTTGAGAGATTATAACAATAAAAACAAACTTTATACCTGTAAATGCTAATATGCATTCCAAAGATAAGGCATACCATTTCTTGACAAGGGTCAATGCTCGTGTAAAGCCTACATTCCCATTTCAGGCTCCACAAGTTGAAATTTCTGAAAAGGCAATTGCTACATCCAGTAAATGACATGGTTCTGATTTATGAAATTAAACTGTAGTTCAGATTTAGAATAAAAATGGACATGCCTAAAAAAGGCCAAAGTCTAGGATATTCTCAGATAAGAAGTGTACCCAATTAGCTCGCACTCGGAAGGATCAGTTCAGCTCAGTTACCTGTAGGCGCCCTCGCTGACTTGCAGATGCTTGTTGATCCAAGAACCCTAGTCTGCTTCTTCCTAGGTAGTTGTGGGCAACCGTGATCTCAGCCTGTGCACCTCCAAGAACAGAATTCAGAATATAATTTAGTCGAGACAATAAGCATGTTCATAGTTCGTCTATTCAAGATAGATATCTTTGAGAAAAAACTAACAGTTTTCCCCACTTTGGTGTGAGAATATATGACGATCATCAAATTGTAGAAAATATATGACAAAGAAACAAAGAAATATGAGGATTCATCTCCACCTGCATTCCTGCAAATAAAATTGCACACCAAAGAAAGGATTATAGATGAATAACATCTCATATCAAACTAATCAAACATTATGGAAATACAAGGGGATAAAGTAGTCCCTTAATGTTGTCTGACCAGGACATGCAAACTAGTTTTGGGCTGTTGAACAAAGACCTGCTGAAATGATTAGAAATTGATGCAAGTAAATGTCCCAACTGGCCGACTCCCAACCATTTTGTCCTCTACTAAGAAAATTTCATCACCAGATAAATATTTCTTCTGTTCTCTCGCCACTTCCATCATCTTTGTACTGGCATCGACATTTATTCAAACAACAGTCAACTTACAAGTAGTCGCACAAATAATGGGGAAATAGATCGATGCAGGTCTGCTCAACAACCTAAGCAGCACAAGATATCAGAAGGTGATTCTTAGCCGGTTATTATACTCTATACTTCATAGAATAACTTCAGAGTTCAGAAGTATTTGCAATTCAGTTAGCAAAATCAACTTGGATCATGATTCCTGCCTGACCAAACCACTTTAAAATGTTGGCTCTCAAACAACATGTAGCAATGGTATTTAGAAACAAATAACCTTCAGATTATTAGCATAAAAAGTAATCAGATCATAGAAGACAAATAATCTTGAAACAAATAATCTTCAGATTATTAGCACAAAAAGTAATCAGATCATATCATCATAGAAGACAATAATCTCAAACAACTCATTGGTATTACTAGAGTTTATAGAACAGATTTCACAAAACGGTGTCATCCAGTCCAAGCCATTATTCCCATCAGCAATGTGTACTGTAAATTAGCCCAATGGAATGATAATATGTTTTTACACTGACTACTAATGAATGGTGCATCCAAACAAACATAAAGACAGTGTTATCAAAGATAAATAGATTGACTGCATGCATTCTAGAATGCACTCATGTTTTACTGGAAGTTAACAGATTAGGCACCTGACCACAAAAAAATAATGAAGCAAGTGATTTACACAATGAAGCAACTCTGACGGCAAAACAGAATTTCGCAAATTCTTCCGGCCTCCACAGCAGAACGACAAATTACATAAAGCCAAGACTCGAATTGCAAACAATTGAACTTCTAGGACTAGTAAATTTGGATCCGGTAAGCAAGTGATGGAAGAGGAGGAACAGGGGAGAGATGCATCCCTTACTTCATCAGGATGTCGTAGTACTTGGACCCAGGGAGTTAGAGTCGCGCCAGGGACCGCATCGCCCGCGCCCGGCAGATCCGCTAGTGGAGGGAGAGAACATCGCCCGCGCTCGCCCGCGCCCGCCACCGGACGAAATCAGGGAGCCGCGCAGCCGTCCTGTGCCCGTCCGCCCGCGGATCCAAACAAAGGGCGCCGTTCGGGAGGCTCCGCGCACTGCTGCACGCGTGCACCGGCGAAGTGCCCCACGGCGGCGCCATCATCTCCCCACGGGTGCCGCCGCTAGGGTTTGGGAGAAAGGGAGGAGCAGGCGGAGAGGGGCGGCCACCTGCGGCATGGCTTGCGCGTGCTACAGAGGTGTGCCGAGGTGAGGGTGGGGGCGGGGGCGGCGAAGGAGAGGACGGTGGCGGCGGATGCGGGATCTGAGAAGAGAGTGGAGTCCGGACCTTTTTCTTATTTTGTTTAATTCAAACAAAAAACTATCCAGACTTTTTTTATTTTGAGGGCACGATTCTACCAAACGTCTTGGTGTGGGCTTGGTATGAAAAAAAAAAAATGCATTAAGATTGGTGCCATTGATTGTGACGTGTCTGTAGAACACGCGTCACATTTATTATCTGTGACTCATGTTGTCAAGACGCGTCACAGATATCCTTTATTGTCTGTGACTCATGTTGTCGAGACGCGTCACGGATATCATTTCTTATGGGTGACGCGCCCAGCAAACACGCGTCACATGCCTTATATTTGACGCGTTTTGTTAACCAGTGTCACCAATATGATCATGTATCTGTGACGCACCTTGACAATACGCGTCACATTTTTTATCCGTGACGCGTCTTGTTAACGCGCGTCACGAATACATCGTTATTAGTGACGCGTCTTGCTCCTGGGGGCATGGGCAACAACTAATCGGTGACGCGTCTCGTGAACCCGCGTCACGGATAGATTATTGGTGACGCGTTTTGTTTTTGTGTCACGAATCGTCGCGTCACTGATAGCGTTTTCTAGCATAGTGATATTCTGAAGCTAATGCAAAGGAGGGATTTCATTCGACAGCTTGGCGTGGAAGCTAAAGTCTGAGAGTCCAGCTCGTGCACAGGCTATCTATATATGGGGGCGAAAATCATCAAGGCACGATTTCTTGGTGCATGAGCGTGTTGGCTAATATTTGAGTGTATATATATGGAGACGTGATTAACTAGCCATCTGATATGCTCATATACACATATACGGAAGAAGCTTATCACAAATATAGCAAGGTGCAAGGAGCTACCATCAGAGGCAAGAGAAGCTAGGAGACTCGCATACACGTTTGATATATGAGTATATGGTGCCAAGTGTTAGTCCGTATGTGAAGGAGGAAGCAAGCTTGAGGAGATATGATTTAGGGCACACATATGGAAATAAACATATGAGGCAGTACACGGGAGACATACGGATACTTCAACATATACTTGTATATGAAGCTAGGGACTGTTGCCATATGGAGCACTACTTCCACCTCTTGTTGATCTGGGATCAAGCTGAAGATAGACGACGACAGTTGTTGGGCCTTGGAATCCAGTTTGCGTACGACACGGACGGGCCGTCACGGTTATCATGCTCAATACCATTGCACGTGAAGCTAGATTAATATGTTATGTTATTAAGCTTGCAGGATAGCTACATAGTTTTTTTGTACCAGATTCCTATTTGTCAAAAGACCGTGCATCCTTTTACCTATATAAAGAAAGGGCACGGCACATTGTAAAAAAAATCTCACATTCAATACAACAAACCTTTTCGGCCCCTGTGCCAGGCCTCCGTGTCACCTTAGTTCTTAGGATTCTCGGCGTATTTGCATCAGGCTTGGCTGGTTCGACCTCTCGCTTGCTCTGTAAGTATCGTTATGAAGCTTTTATTTATGCTAGATCGGGCCGGTTCGACCTCCTTTTGATGCATCTGTAAAGGTGACTTTTGTTCGTGCTAGATCGGGCCGGTTCAACCTCCTTTCGATGCTTTAGCAATGGTTGAGGGGTTTCGTGTTCACGCTAGATTTGGCCGGTTCGACCTC
This sequence comes from Themeda triandra, assembly GCA_018135685.1. Classification (NCBI taxonomy): domain Eukaryota; kingdom Viridiplantae; phylum Streptophyta; class Magnoliopsida; order Poales; family Poaceae; genus Themeda; species Themeda triandra. Next base: position 54,657 of record JAENPR010001213.1, on the reverse strand, counting down.
TTACTTAGTATCGCGCGTGCCAACAGTTTGTGTTGACGCTTAACAGGGCCAGTTCGACCTCCTGTCGTATGAGATAGCATAGGCTAGTTATCGGCTCTGCTAGATGTGGCGATCTAGTAGATTCATCAAGTTATCTCTGCTAGTTATCGGCTCTGCTAGACTTGCAATCTAGTAGATTCATCAAGTTACCATTGCTAGTTATCGGCTCTACTTGGTTTGGCATCCTAGTAGATTCATCAAGTTACCGATGTTGTTAGATCTATTTGTTTATTTTATTGTAAACAACATCTTTGCCCGATCAAGATTGGTAGATTTGGCTTACATCTTCTTAGATCCGATTGTCATCAATGCTTTAACTGTTTAGATGTATAACGCTGATGATCGATCTCATGCTTACATTAGCCAGGTCTTATCAATCTTTGTTCGTAACGTGTGCGCGTTCTAGGGTATAGGTAGCCTTGTAATTCAGTTATAAAGTTGGTTATGCACCTAGTTCATTCTCACGTTGAGATCGGTTAATTTTGCCGATTCTCCAAAGCTCCACCCATATCATTGTTTGCATTAGTCTGTCTAGATCTAGTTGGTTTATTAAGCTTGCTTGGACGAGACTTGGCCCAATGATTACTTAGTCAACGGGTTTCAAATTCACGGGTTTAGTAGATCTATTAGATTTACTCATGCTTATGCACACATGTAGGATTTTCTTTTCATAATCGTATCGAATAGACTGAATCGGCTAACGGCTTTGAGCTTCCTTTGTGTATTTAAATAGCCGATTCATTACATTCTTTACTCTTTTAGCATATATCATATCTAGATTCTATTCTGCAATTGCTCATCCATTCATGATATGATTATTTGCTTTATTTAATGCATGATTATTTATTCAAATTATTATTTTACATGCATGATGGATCTTGACTCTCTAGTCATTGTCCTAATCAAATCGGCTATCTAGCCATACACCTGGAGCTGTCTAGAATCAAGCCGGCAGGTTCCATAATTTAACTATTCTTTTCCTCCTTGTCAATTGCAGGGTCAAATTACCTGGCACGCCTTGACATCTACCGAATCGACTACTGCTGATAACCGCGGGGACTGAGGAGACGCGCGCCTTGGTCTGTCTGGTGTTGACATTTCTTAGCGCAATCACCAAAGATAGATAAAAAGTCTATCCCCAGCAACGGCGCCAGAAAGGTTGTTGGTATTTCTTAACGTATGCAGAGAATCCGCAAGCATACAGAAAGTATCGTTGTAGCCTTCACCCGAAAGTATTCAGGGTATCGTATTTTCCACGGGGAATGGAGGTATTTCTCCTGGCTAATTCGTCCAAGGAACAACACAAAGGTAGAGATAGAAAGATGATAGAGAAGGTTTCCTATAGCTTTTGGGTCTCAAGGATAGCATCGCCATACTCCTACTTGCTTACTTCGGGCACCGGCTTAGGCTTGGTCTGCCAAGCCCCTCCGGTGCTCATTAGCGGATTCACTCTAGAGTTGTTGCTTCAGGCATGTCCATGGCATCGTCCTTAAAAGATATATCATGAAGGACGAGCATTGACTCTAGACCATTATCAAGAGCAATGTTCTCATGGCTAGAGGGAGATGTCTTTTGTTCGAGCAAGGGTGAAGGTGGACGTTCCATTTCACAAAGATGAAAAGGAAGCTCAAACATTCCTTGCTTGAACAGGTACTTTGCTTTGCCTTTGGGTCTCTGGGGCAAGAGATAAGGCTAGCAAAATGCTCAACTTCTCATTAGGGCTCCCTTGAGATGGTTCTTTTTGCAAAAAGATTTCCAAAGAGCGCCTTACGAGAAGTTGAACATCGAGGATGAAATAAATGTGAAGGTCTAAGTGAACCTCGGTTTCATTCATTTCAAATGGCACGGCCCTAACACAATCCCACAACACTCAGATGAGCCTTGAAGGACTTTGGATGAGTTTTTATCAGTCGGGACTAGCGACATGTTTCCTAAAAGGGTTTTCGCAAGGAAATGATAAAAGTCCCGACTATAAGGTTGTGTAGGGCTTCTAAGGGAGTCTTATTTAATGAATAAAATATAGTCATGGAAGGTGAAAGAATCTGAATTGCTTCAGAAGAACGTTTCACTTTCGATAACCATTCTCATGACTGTTTTTTTGTTAGAGGAGACTTCCTTAGAAATAAATGCTTGATTTTTGTGCCACGAAATGCTCGATGTTCTGCCACAATCCTCGAATTTTTATAGCGAACTCCAAAGGATAAAACATTCCTTCCTTTGGTGTTCGTGGTTCGGGTGAGGGCTCAACAACCGAATCTAGCAAGGGCAAAGATTCGATTGATAAGGGCTCCTCAAAGCTTGACATGCCTTTTTATGGAGGGGTTATGGCTCTATGACAGGAGAAGCATGCTTCTCAAGGACATGATCAAGGATTTTCCTCTTTTCCGTCATGGTTTTGCGTAAAACAACCAGCATAGGGCAGCATCTATGTCTAGATCCAGAAGAGATGCGAATGCACATCATCCAGTAAAGACAAATCTAAGAGGGCATGTGTTAACATTATAAGCCTCGCCTAGGCTGCACCTATGGAATCCTTCTCGTTCTATTTGAAATCGAGGATCGCCCTTGGTAGAAAGTTGATATGGGACGTAAGGGAAAATGCGAGACAAAACTTCTCTTTAAGTTCCCCCTAGTCTCTATTCAAACTTCCTACGGCATTAGTGTACCATTGCTTCGCCTCCTCGTTTGAGGGAGAACAAAAACAACTTCCACATAAAAGTTTCGTTGTGTCATGTCGAATGCTTAGGCATGAACACATTTTCTCAAAATCATGCAGATGTCTAAAATGATTTTCATCATCTAGACCGAGAAAGGCTATTCCCGAACCAGGGTTCTAAATCCTAGGTGGAGTTCACAAATTTACCCGATGAAAATTTTGGTTTTTGAAAAAGAATTTTTGGCTCAAAGAACTCCTCCTTTTTGAAGCAAAAAGATTTGAAATTGGATTTGGCTTCATGGTGGTAGGATCAGACAGATGAAGTGTTTGTTTATAAAAACAAAGTAAAAAAATATGTTTTTTTATAAAAAGATACGAGGGCGAACTAGGTTCAAGAAAATAGCAATCGTTCCCGGCAACGGCGCCGAAAGCTTGTTGACATTTCTTGGCGCGATAACTAAAGATAGATAAAAAGTTTATCCCCAGCAACGGCGCCAGAAAGGTTGTTGGTATTTCTTAACGTATGCAGAGAATCCGCAAGCGTACGGAAAGTACCGTTGTAGCCTTCACCCGGAAGTATTCAGGGTATCGTATTTTCCACAGGGAACGGAGGTATTTCTCCTGGCTAATTCGTCCAAGGAACAACACAAAGGTAGAGATAGAAAGATGATAGAGAAGGTTTCCTATAGCTTTTGGGTCTCAAGGATAGCATCGCCATACTCCTACTTGCTTACTTCGGGCACCGACTTAGGTTTGGTCTACCAAGCCCCTCCGGCTTACAGCTCTATGCCGAACACGGACGTGGGGGATTATGAGGGACGGACAGGGCTGTCACCACCTGCCGCCTACCACCTCAACCGTACGTGAACGAGGCAAACGAAGATAGCATCAGCCCAGACACCACATCTACACTGACAACTATTACTCTAGCGTACATCAAGGGTTGCCTAACTAGGAGGGCCCTTCTACTAGAGCAATCGCCACAAAGACGAACATCGATCCCGCAAACAAGAGAAGGTCAAGCTCAACTATACGAAAGACATAAAAGACTATAAGTAACACGAGCACTTACTTAGCCAAGATCCCGCTAAGGAGCCAAGTAGTTGCTCGTAGAGGTACAAGCTCGGGGAGACACCGAAAAGCCCGGCGCTTCCCCGCTCTCTTCCCTCACATCTCCCGCTCTAACTCTATAGCTACTAGGGCATAGCCCTTTGGAATGTTGCTCTTGCTTTGGTGCTCTTTCTCCCTTGAATGGTTGATTTTGAATGAGGAGGAAAAAGCCCCTTTTATATGTGGAGAGGAGGGGGCTACATGCAAATGTGCTATCCCAACATGGAAGGTGGAAACCGACCTCCCCACGTCAGTTTGAGGTACAATGCACCTGGACGCACCCCAGAACCGACCTCCCAGCGAGTTAATGCACCGACCTGCAAAAGTGGGTCCGGTTTGGCAGCCGCGCGGGCGCGCCAGGTCCTGGGCCAAATGGGCTGAAATTTGGTGAGTGGATGGGCCTCGTCGATAGCTTTCCAACGCATATTCGTTTGCTTGAATCCCGTATGAGTGAGATATGACCCGTTTACTGAGACCTACTCATCCAGCCCGAGATGGAGTTGGACCGGGTTTTGGTCTTCCATCTCTTGGGCTTATGTTTGGTATTTTGGCCCATGTTTGAGACCCATGATTGTCGGGTAAATGGGCCACCTTCTTATTCATGGTTTTCTTATGTTTCTTGGCCCATTTGTGTGCATTTCCGGAGTTGCCTTCCTGCAAGCGACAATCACCGAAACTCGTGGAATATGTTAGTGCAAAGCCCTATTTGCTAAGTTTGGGTAGATTTTATATCCTCATTGGCGGTCTAAAATGTGCGATAAGGACCGCCAACATCTGGTTTGTGAGAGTACGCGTCGGTGGTGAATTTTATCACCGACAACAACAAAACCGCCAGTAGAATGCCTATCATAAGAACAACTAGCCCAATCCATGTCAAAAAATAGTCACCATATTTGTGTTGGATTCAACAAATTTTAACTGCTAACCGATTGTTCCATTGACATATCTTAGATCCTTTCAAGGTTGTGTAGAAGTATGAACATATTGGCAAACTTTATTCTCCACAAAAGCCGATAAAGACAAGTAAAAGTTAAATATTGTAAACCACCCACAATACTATTGTATCCTGTAAGCAGAAACACTATCGAACAACTCAGCAAAACTAGCAACAGGGCCACAACCGAGACCTCATCAACGTTAAGCAATATTAGTTGAGGAATAGAATCAGCCACCTTCAGAGTTCTATTGGGTAAGCCTTGCTTCAAAGGCAAGAAGAAGGGCATATGAGTCACTCAACGTGAGATTATCCTTGATAGTCATGGAGGAGACAAACGAATTGTAATCCGCATTGAATCTATTAAGGATGTAGCCAAAAAGATCATCATCTTCAATCTTCTTACCCGCAACAACCATCTCATCTGCAATTCATTTCATCTTGGTGTTGTATGCAGAAATTGATCCAACACCCTTTCGTTCTCTAGAAAGTTGAGAACGATCTTGTAAAATTCATGACGTTGATTGAGATAAGGGCATCTCTGTCATGGTTTTCCAGACTTTTGAAGCATTCTCCAGAGAGGCCACTTGAACTAAGATTCCATAGTCACAAAGGGGAGTAGATATGACAAGACTTGTTGATAAAGAACAAGCCTAAGCATAAGTTGGATTTTCCGCTTCTTGTTTTGCCTTGTCTTATTTCTCCACATTAATTGTTAGTGGGTGCATATTGGATGTTCAACCTAGCAGGCCGACAAGCCATGCACCTCGCACAACAGGCAATGCTGGGCTCGCCACATCCAGAAGTTATCGCGGATGAATTTTTCTAGGACTGAAATGGAGAAGGAGACATGTGCTAAGGAACTCGACGATGCTATATACTTCAACGAGAAAAAATATTGAGCTAGCTAGATGTGATAGGAAGAGTAGGCTCTTGATACCATGTAAATATTGATTAAACGACACAAGCCAAAAGGTTGTTGGCTCTTTTTTATATATACACTGACAATTTTACAAGTCCCAATAAGCATAGATATATTCGACACCAAGTCCTAGACAAGATAGATTGTGTAGCACATACAAAGTAGTTTGTATCTAATACTACTAGAGATGTTGCTATATCCTCCCTCATTCAGAACTTACACAAGTTGATATTGTTTCAAAATTCTTATAATCTTTATGCTGACTGAGCTTTAGTAAAACCATATGCTATTTGATCATCAGAAAAAATTATTCCGATATCATGTAATTTTTGTGCAACCCTCCCTCTAAGAAAATGATAATCGACTTCAATATGTTTTGTTCTAGCATTGAACAATAGATTTGTTGATAGATAAGGAGCACCTATATTATCACACCAGCAAATATCTTCTTGAGGTTGTGAAACACCTAGCACACGAAGAAGTGTCCGCACCCATATTATTTCTACTATTGCATTGGCCAATGCATTGTACTCGCTTTAGTACTAGACTTTGAACTGTTGGTTGTTTTCAAGCATTCCATGATATAAGATTGGAACCCGGACATACAACAAAACCACCAATAGAACACCTATATCATCGAACAAGCAACCCAAACCGCGTCATAAAAAACAAATCATCTTATTTGTGTTAGATATGACAACTTTGAAACCCATAACCGATTGTTCAACTCACATATTTAGAATTCTTTTCATGGTAGTGTAATGAGCTGAAGTAGGAGTATGCAGATATTAGCAAACCTTATTCACCACAAAAGCCAAATCGGGACGAGTGAGAGTTAAATATTTTAAACCACCCACAACACTCCTATAACTTGTATTGGAAACATTGTCCAACAACTCACCAACACCAACAACATTACCATGATCATGACCTCGTCCACATGAAGTAATATAGCTTTGGAATAGAATCAACCACCTTTAGAATTATATTGGGTAAGCCTTGCTTCAAAGGCAAGAAGCTAGGAGTACAAGTCACTCAAGGTGAGATTATCCTTGATAATCACGGAGGAGACAAATGGGTTGCAATCCTCATCAAATCTATTTAGGATGTAGCTAAAAAGATCACCATCTTCAATCTTTTTACCGCAATAGCCATCTCATCTACAATTCCATTCGTCTTGCTCTAGTATGCGAGATCTTGATCCAAAGACACCATTTTGTTCTCTAGAAAGTTGAGAACAAAGTTGTAAAATTCATGATCGCCATCTTCACCGTATTTTTAAACTTTTGAAGCATGCTCCAAAGAGGCCAGTTGAAATATGATTTCCTTAGTCATAGAAGGGGGTCAATATGATAAGACTCGCTGATCATGAACAAGCCATTGAGCATACATTGGATCTTCACCGCTTCTTTGGTTTGGTCTTGTTTTTCTACATCAATTATTAGTGGCTGCATATTGGATGTCCCATCCAACAAGCTAACAAGCCATGCACTGCACCTCACATGATCGGGATGACTTGGCTTGCCACACGTGGAAGTTATCCAAGGTCATTTTTTCTAAGATCGAGATGGAGAAGGAGATAAGTATTGTGGAGCTCGATGATGCCATGAGCTTCAATGAGAGAAAAAAACCTAATTCGAGCTAGGTAGATGTGATAGGAATAGTATGCTCTTGATACCACGTAAAGATTGATTGAATAGCACAAGCCAAAAAGGTTGCCAACTCTCTATTTTATATATTAGCTATTTACGAAATTTGAGATTATCCTTGATACTCATGGAGGAGACAAATGGGTTGTAATCTACATCAAATTTATTTAGGATATAGCCAAAAAGATCAGCATCTTCAATCATTTTACCTGCTGCAACCATCTCATCTAGAATTCCTTTCATCTTGGTGTAGTATGCGGATGCATCCAACACCCTTCTGTTCTATGGAAAGTTGAGAGCAAAGTTGTAAAATTCATGATTTCGATTGAGATGAGAGTATCTTTGTCATGGTCTAGAAACCTTCTTGCCACTTCGCAGCATGCTCCATCGAGGCCACTTGAAACCAATATTTGATTGGTCATAGAAGAGAGGAGATATGACAAGACTTGCTAATCATGAACAAGCCATTGAGCATACACTAGATTTTCCACCCCTTCTTTGATCTTGTCTTGTTTTTCCACCCCAATTGTTAGTTGAGGCATACTAAATGCTCCATCCAATAGGTCGACACCGCGCACCTCGCATGGCAGCCAACACCCGAGTTCTCTACTAATTTTTGACCGTGTTGGCGTAGCCACAAAGGGCCGCGCGACACTCAAAAGCTCACATCGGTACATGGCCGACGAAGGTCGCCCGGGTCATGCATCTCCATGTCCACGCGGATGTGATCCGAAGGCCCCCCACGAACGCCCGCCTTCCGGCACGTGTCGATGCCGCGTGCATGAGCGAGGACCGCCCGAAATCGGTCCGTAAACTCATCCACCGTGGACCGGAATGGTAGCCGGCCCAACTCGGCGAGTCTCATGCCGTGGACGGGAGGCCCGAAGCGCATGCGGTAGAGATCCTTGAAATGGTCCCATGGCGGCATGCCCCCATGTCCGAGCCGTACGGTGAGGTGGTAGGAGGCCATCCAGGGTGCATTCCCCGACGCCGGTGTGCGAGCCCGGAAAAACCGCTCACAATGCATGAGCTAGTTTAACGGGTCGACGGTGCCATCATAGCACGGAAACTCAAGTCGGCGGAGCTTGGGGGTAAGGTGCCGGCGCGGCCACCGGAATGCCACTCTCTAGGGTGCTATCATCGGTGGTCCGGGTGCCGGACGTCATGGGCAGCGCTGCTGCCATGATAGAGAGTCCCATCCATCCCGCCGTAGAGGTGCCGGACACCACCGGTCCGCCATGGTCAACGGGGGCACCAGTGGAGGGCGGTGGAATGGATGATTGGGGCAGAGCCTCGTGTAGACAGGGCCCGAGTGCCACTTGGCCCATGCCGGGATTGGGGAGGGCGATGGTGGAAATCAGATCACATTGATCAGGAGGTTCGGCGGCGGTTGAGGGGCCGATGTGGACGAGGAAGGCCCGTCGTCGAGAGGCATCCCATATGGATATGACATGGGCATCACCGGCTGGGAGTACGGTAGAGGCGGTGACGCGTACGGCGGCATATGCGCCTGGTAGTGGTGGAGCTGCCCCGTGAGGAGGGCGTTCAATGTAAAACGCATCTCCGTCATGCCAGTTGTTGGGGGCGTAGTAGAGCAACGGAGGCTATGCACCCCCCATACCAAATGTTCTCTAACCCGACCCACCTTTTTGTGTGTGTTAATGCCGAGGTTACGCAAATAACCCGAGTAAGTGCGGGTCATTGGCGGAGACACCGACCTTAGCGGCGGAGATATCCGCTTCATGGGCGGAGACACCAACCTCGGCGAAGGTGTCCGCCTCGGAACGGAGGCACCGACCTCGCCGGCGGAGGTGTCCAGTTGGGAGTGGAGGCCCCCACTGGTCGGTCCTGGTCTCCGACAAGAAAGCTATGGCGGAGGCAGCGGTGACCTGAGCGGAGGCATCTAGCCACCGGCGGAGGTCATCGTGCGCCGAGCAAAGGCAAGGCGCAGAGATATGAGAAGCCCCAGGAGGCCCAGAAGGAAGGGGGCCGGTTATGCCTAGCGGCCCATTAGGCGCTCTTGGGCCATTGGGTGGCCCGGGCGGCCTCGCCCATGAACATTGACGACAACGAGATGACGGTGGGAGCCGTCCCGGCCCACGTGTAATAGAAAATAGGATTAGGGTTTCGGTTCCCTAGAGGAGCTTTTCTTTCTTCGATTTTGGGGACCCGGGTCACTATAAAAGGAGACCGCCCCCACTATTGTAAAGAGAGTTGTCCTCTGGTAGTTGAGATCTCACCTACCCAGGGGCACATATTGTAACCTGCAATTATTATTAATCTAAATCTGCTGGAACCGTGTTCCAACAGTTGGCGCCCACCCGTGTGTCTAGTCGAAGATATCGCCCACAGATGCCACCAAAAAAATAGGCCTCCGCGCGGAGACGCACCGCTGCTGAGGCGGAGGTGCCACACCCTCTACCGCGCGGAAGGCCAAGAAGATCAACCCGAAGCACCTACGCCTCCGCCTGGGTGGCGAGATGAGGACAACAACACCAATGAACCCGTAGGCGGAGAATAGCCTCGGATCAATTGCAACCAAATCGAAATCAAGAAGATGAGGTGAACCGGCTAAGGCGAGATGCTTGCGGATAGAAGCGAGAGAGATAGATTGAGAGCGGAAAGGCTGCAACCCGGCAAACAACTCGGGCATCTCAACAAGCCAAAGAAATCGTGCAATGATGGCGATCCTACAGCGAAATCCAAAGCATGGAGCTACCGATGATACATCAAAACAATGCAACTCCACTTTGTCTCAAGACAATCAACACCGGCGCAACACGGTAGGAATGCACAAAGATGACGATACCTTTGGCAGCGCACCGAAAGCATTCGACCCAAAGTCTCCGCTATCCGAAGGCCTTCAAAGTACACCATGGCCTTCGACATATAAGCCAATAGCACTGCCAAGGTTCAATGGAAAAACAGATCCACGTTAGTTCTTGATGAGTTTTGAGGTAGCAGTAGCCTCCGCAGGCGGAAATGAGAATGTACTAGCCAAATCATTTGTGATCGCGGCCGAGGGGGATGCACTAGCATGGTACTCCATGCTAAAACCTATCACAATGTATTCTTGGGAGAACCTTCGGGATAAGATCATGGCGAACTTCAAAGGATTTTCCAGCGAGTCGTTAACCTCTTCGATTTGTTCAGCAACAAACACCTCAAAGGGGCGCGACTCAAGGATTACTTCCGTAGATTCCTTAACCTCCGGCTAAGGCGCCGGATGTCCCTGACGAAGTAGCAATAGAGGCAGCAATTAAGGGACTCCGCATCGGTCCTTTCGCTAGCTACCTAGCAAGAGAGAAATCAACCACAATGACAAAGTTACATGAAGAGTTCGAAAAGTACTGTAGGTCAGACAATGACCTTCGTAGAAGGCTAGATGAAGGAGAAGGCCAAAACAGGCAATCATAAAGCAAGAATACGGGAGAGAAAATAGATCTCAAGAAAAGCGAGCTATCGGATCAACGAGGCAAGTTTTCAATGTGCGAGAGCCCCGGCCTCAGCAATCCAGAGACAAGGCACCACAAAATGATCAAGACCAACGGCAGCAGAACAGCCAGAGCTATAACAAAGGCAACAAGTCCAAGAACTAGAACAAAAATCAAAAGCCAAAGAAACTATATTGTCTTTTCCATGGAGAAGACAAGGGGCATGTCACAAGAGAGTGCCCGGAGGCTCTCGAAACAATGGAAAGGATGAAGAGCAAGCAGCCGTAGCAACAATCAAATCATCAAGTCACCAGAAAAGTCAATCACACATACATGCCACAGTGGCACCAGCAATATAACTTGAGTTTTCTGGGGTACGGCGGTGGTCCTTTCCCACAATAGAATTTTGCAAGCCAATACTATCCTACTTCATTACCAGCATGGAGGCCAATGCAGCAAACAGAACAGAGCACGGCTTGACCTACGTCAACCCGAGACCTCCGCACATCACATTTATTGAAGCATCGCAAACTTCACAACCTCCGCTAGCACAGCGGAGACAATATGACGCCTTACCTCCACCTCTACCGCAAACACAGTCATCCATGGTCGCTCCGAAGGCAGAGCCTCTGATTGAGAATCAGATGAACCCACACTCCGCCTTACCCACCATCGGCATGATATTGCCAATCGCTGGAGGCTCAGCCATGGAATTCGAGACAAAAAAGCAGAAAAAGATCACCTCTGCTTAGTCAACAACGTGGCTGTACAGGGGCCTTACCGAACAACGGAGTGGTCTAAGGTGCCGCTCACTTTCACAAAGCAGGACCTCCAAATCGAAAGCTACCCCCACACAGACACAATGGTCATCAAAGCAAACATCACAGGGTGGGAGATCAACAGAATACTCGTAGACTCCGGGAGCTCAGCCGATATCATCTTCGCCAATGTATTTGACCAAATGAAACTAAGCAGAACGCAGCTGCAGCCGCCAGATAAGACCTTGATCAGATTCAGAGGCAGAAAAATAGAGGCCTTGGGGAAAATCTCACTGCCGATATCATTTCAAGATGGGCAGAACGCTAGAACAGAATACATCACATTTGATGTAGTCGATCTCTACTACCCATACAACGTCATCCTGGGAAGAGGATTTGCAAACAAGTTCAACTTAGCTATTCATATGGGCTACCTCTGCATGAAGATGTCAGCTCTGCATGGGATAATAACAGTTCGCGGCAGCCAAAAAGAAGCCAGGAACATAGAGAGAGCAATCTACAAGTCACACAGAAACATAAACACAGTAGCCACCGAAGAACCACCAGATATGCCTGCCGGTAAAACAGACATGGCAGACCAAGAAGACACAGTAACAGTACCTCTAGAAGAAGCAGTGCCCAACAGAAAGGTTACCATAGGTACCAACCTGACGGAAACAGAGAGGAAAGATCTCCTCGAACTACTGGTAAAAAACAAAGATGTATTTGCATGGTCAGCTTCCGACCTGAAGGGAATCAGCCGACACATCATCGAGCATAACATAGATTTGAACCCAAACGTGAAGCCAAAGAAGCAGAAACAGAGGAAGATGTCCGAAGAACGTATACGCGCGGCCCAAGCGAAGGTCGACAGGTTGCTTGACGCCAATGTCATAAGAGAAGTCAAATACTCAGAATGGCTGGCAAACGTGGTGCTTGTATCAAAGAAAAACGAAAAAATGTGAATGTGCATAGATTTCACAGACCTAAACAAGGCTTGCAAAAAAGACCCTTTCCCACTCCCAAGTATAGATGCATCAGTCGACAAAGCTACCGGATGCAAACGATTCTCACTCCTAGACTGTTTCTCTGGGTACCATTAGATATGGTTGAGAAAGGAAGATGAAGAGAAGACAAGTTTCACAATACCCTCCGGCACTTACTGCTATATCCGAATGCCAGAAGGCCTCAAGAACGCAGGATCAACCTTCGCAAGAATGGTACAAGCTGTTCTCAAATCTCAGTTGCAAAGAAACATCATCGCATATTTCGATGACATAGCAAAGAGTAAGCAAGGAAAAAGAGGACCATCTTGAAGACCTCAAAGAAACCTTCGCCAACCTCAGAGACGTAGGGCTCAAGTTGAACCCAGAAAAATGCATTTTTGGCGTAAGCAGAGGAAAAATGTTGAGGTACATCATCGGACCTGAGGGTCTAAGAGCAAATCCAGACAAGACAAAAGCAGTATTGACCATGCCAAAACCATCTAGCAAAAAAGAAGTCCAGAGACTGACAGGTAGACTGGCAGCTCTAAACAGGTTCATCTCAAAGGTAGCAGAACGCAGCCTACCATTTTTCAAGGTACTCAAAGCCGCAGACAAATTTGAGTGGAACAGCGAACAATCATAGGCTTTCCAACAGCTCAAAAAGTATATGGCAAAGGACTTGATGGTCACAGCCCCAGAAACCGATGAACCACTGCTACTATATGTATCAGCCTCAGTGCAAGCAATCAGTGCAATCCTTATATAGGAAAAAGAACTGAACAATAAACAACTTCAGCAACTAATATATTATGTATCAGAGGCTTTGCAAGGAGCAAAGCTAAATTACACAGAGATCGAAAAAATAGCATATGCAGTTGTCACCGCGTCAAGAAAGCTAAAGCACTATTTTCAAGACCATGAGATCCTAGTACCATCCTCACAACCGTCATCCGACATCCTGGACAATAAAGAGGCCTCAGGAAGGATCGGTAAATGGGCTACAGAACTCTCGCAATTTAGTATCAAGTTCATCGCCAGAACAGCAGTCAAATCACAAGCGCTCGCAGACTTTCTGGCAGATTGGGTGTCTCTGCCCACCTCAGAACCAAAATCGGAGGCCTTAATATGGACTCGCATACGTACGAACACGGGGTCTCCAAGGAGCAGGAGCCTCCGCGGTGCTGACCTCACCCTCCGGCACAAAGACAAAGTACTCAGCAAGGCTGTGCTTCAAAGTGATAAACAATGTAGTAGAATACGAAGGCATAATATTGGGCTTAAACAAGGCAAAATCCCTAGGGGCAAGGCACATTCTAATCAAAACAGATTCACAAGTGGTCGCAGGCCAAGTCGACAAAGACTACATAGCCAGAGAACCATAACTGGCCAGATACCTAGAAGTGGTCAAAGGCCTAGAGAAAAGATTCCAAGGATTCACCCTCAAGTATATCCCAAGGGGGGAGAACGCAGAAGCTGACGAGCTTGCGAAAACAGCAGCAAATAACGCAGAGGTACCCCACGGCACATTCTATCAAGAGCTGGCACAACCAGCAATAGCAAAAATAAGCAAGGCATTTGCAGAGGTACTCCTAGTACAAACAGAAGATTGGAGACATGCTCTGATAGACCAGATCAACGGTGACCATGTAACATCAGATGAAGCAAGCGCAACAAGGTTAGCAGCACGTGCAAGAAACTACACCATCATTGATGGAACCCTATACAAAAAAGACATAGTGCAACCATTGCTTAGGTGCATAACCGAAGCAGAAGGCAGAGACCTCCTACAAAGCATTCACTCCGGGATGTGTGGATCGCACATTGGGCCAAGAGCATTGTTAGCAAAAGCAATCCGACAAGGATTCTATTAGCCTACTCACATCAAAGACGCACTCCAGATAGTAAAGACATGCAAGGCTTGTCAAAGCTTTGCCCCACATCAAACTGGGCCAGGGGGAGGACACAGCTCATACCTCCGACCTGGCCACTCCAGCGGTGGGGCATGGATCTCGTCGGCCCACTACCACCAGCTCAAGGCGGAAGTAAATATGCGATGGTTGTAGTAGAGTACTTCACAGGATGGATAGAAGCAAAGCCATTATCAACCATCACATCTCGAGACAAGAAGAATTTTTTTCTCGTAATATAATCTACGATTCGGAGTCCCAAGGACCCCGACGAGTAGATAATGGAAAGCGTTTGACTCTGAAAAGTTCAAAGAGTTTTGCAAAAGCATTGGGACTCAGTTGGCCTTCACTTCCGTCTACCACCCAGAAAACAACGGGGCCGTTGAGAGATCAAACAAATCATATTCTCAAAGAATATCAAAGACACTTTTTGACCTGAAAAAAGGGAAGTGGGTTGAGGAACTGCCAAAGGTAGTCTGGTCACACAACACAAACATATCCAGAACTACTGGATTTACCCTAGTCAAGCTCTTGTATGGCGAAGAAGCAATGATGCCACAGGAAATCAAGCATCAAAGCCTCCGAGTGATAAAATGGGTCCTTGTGGAGGATGAAGAATATAGTAAAGAGATGACAGAGGCTTACAGATTAGAAGCTATGGATAACATTGAAAAATACCAACAACAAACAAAAAAATGGAGAGACACCAAGGTTGTTAGCAAAGACATAAGAGACGGTGATTGGGTGTTACGAAGGAAGCCAAACACACATAACGCAGGGAAATTGCAACCAAAGTGGGAAGGCCCTTACTTGGCAAAGCAAGCAAAAAACAAGGATCTTTTCACCTACAAGATAAAGATGGCAAGACAACAGTTCACTCCCCGGAATGTGGACAACCTTAGGAAATACTATGCATAGATTGTAAAGAGCCTTCGCGTAAATATAAGCGGAGGTCTCTAATATTTACTTTCCTTTACATTTACCACAAAGACCGATTTGCACTCTTTTCCTCACACCGGGGCTCCACATCGGAGGTGAGGTTTTTAACGAGGCAAAACCATTGTAATCAACCTCTGAATATATAAAGAGGACCCCGCAAAAGCATCACAACGGTCAAAAGCAGCTAGCAACGGGGCTGCAATATTCGACAAAAGCTACCTGCAATGTTTGAGGTCACTTCAAACTTGGCCTTAATAGGCAAGCACAAGATATGAAGCAACCTCCTAGTCTGCTACAAGCCCTTGAAAAAAGACCTGTCATTTCAGGCATCAAGGCGAGCAGACAGGCCACAAAAGGCTATGCCAAAATTGAAAGAAGACCTGGCAAACGGCTCAGGCACCGATAACCCAACAAAGGGCCAAAATATACAAAGATGCACCCACTACTTCCGCTCACCTCCGGTAATCCAGCGGAGGTAATATAAAAATTTGCTAAGGTCAAAATTTTTTCAAAAGTCTAAACAAAGAGCAAGCCAATGATCGTAATCCCAAAGTTAGAGGAGGTACCAGAAAAAAATCGGAGGCAAAAAAGACCCTTCAAAGAGCTCCAACATATACACAACCAAAAGGCATAACATAAAAATTTCATTGCCCCACCATAATTCATATAAGGTTACATGAAAGATCATAGCACTTGAATAACATAAAACACACAAACAAAAATTACATCGGGCACTCCAAATCCGTTAATTTGCATAGCAATGAAGCATAGCTACTACAAGAATCTCCAAGAACCTAGGAGTACAACGTTCGATATCTCAAAAAATCCTCGAGCACAACGCCTCAGCGATAAAGCTTGAAACCTCAATAGTAATTGCCCTAGCCTGCAAAAGAGCAAAGAGCAATGCAATTCTCCATCTCCGAGAGCCTCAGATAAATCCTCACCACCGATGGACGGTTACTAGTGACCGGACTCCACAAAGCCACGCGAGATACACTCTACCATCTTGTACAGCTAAGAAGCCAAGTGCTACAGGGCACTCTCCAAAAGCTAGTGTCTCAGCATCAGTGTGACTGTAGACGACAAGCAGCACCATACAGAGAAACGCACACAGACAAGGGACACACCATTCTACCGGGTCCATTACGAGCACTTACACAACACCAAAGCGGTGGCAGCTGACAGCAGCAACTATGGGCATGAACTACGAAAATTAGAAATTCTACAAGCAGGCCGCAAACACACAAGCTTATATAGGCACTCTAGGAACAGGCAATAAATGCCCCAAGTACCTCAGCAATCAAGAACAGTAGATCGTGAGATCGTGATCCAAAGCATTTACATCCTTTGATACTGATTAAATGTTGTATAACATTAAAAGCATGGACATTCCAAGGGCTATAAAAAGGAACGCCAAGTTCACAACTCCCCCTCACATCTACCTTACAGCATAACCAACTCGTTGCCCCACCACATATAGCAAGTCCAAGCCAAGGGACAATGAAGCCGGCATGTCCCTGGCAACCAAAATCTCCTAAAAAAAGAGACCGTGTAAGAATTTGTAATAGGAGGGCAACAGTTAAAGAGAAAGAGGCTACGATGGGCTTGAGTACCCAGAAACCTCCGTAGCCACAAACAAGCCTTTCCTCGATCAAAAAAATGAGAAGGGGGATACCGCGTAAGAACTCGTAACATCCCCCCATCTCCACTAAACTCAACTACGCTCCAGTTCCGCGCAACATCCAAGACATGCGACAACCTCAACAAACAAAGTCGAGACATAGCGACAAATTTCGCCAACAAGGTGAGTGTCACCGACAAAGCAAGGGTCCATGACCAATGAGCTAAAAGGCCGAGAAAGGCTAGAATGCCTCAAATGTAAAAAACAAAAGCGAGAATAAAGCCATCAAAATCATAAGCCTCAAGCAAAGACTATTATACACAGGCGTTTTTCATAATATAATCAAACATAGCAATCGAAAGCAAAAACCTTCGCTTATTCAACAAAACCCCGCAATACCAGGAGACACCACAAGTAAGAGCAATTTTCCAACCAAATCACATAGGCAAAGCCTCCGCCTAATAAGCGGAGGCAATAAAAATAATCACATTAAAAAACTAAGGTAATCGGAGGTTGGACGCACAGGCAAAAAATCCAACCTCCGGATAAACTAGCCCTGCAAAAAGCCAAGTAAAAAACCAAAATTACAAAGGCCATTTAGGCCCCCCGCAAGGCAAGCGACCGAGTAAAGCCGGCGCGTTTGTCATCTATATCGTAAAGAACAAAATCGAACATTTCATCGATGCTACGTCTAGGGAACGCCTGCTTCCAATAACCCCATAGCTCTCCGCTAACATAGACGCCATCGCGCATAAAAGTAACAGGGTCGACCTCCTGCACAGGCCCCAAATCGCAGACCTTACATTAGCCCACCTTTTTAAAGTTTAATTACACGTGCTCGCCCGCAAAGACAAGACAAAAGTAGTTCTTCTAAAGGAGTACAACTTAAACCCTAAGCTACCTCTCCGAGTGTTGTCCTCTCACGTCTCCGCGCCCTTCTCAACCTCCGATTGTGACCGGGCCTCCGGCTGTATTTGAACCTCCGGGCCGCGATCGCACCTCCGATGGCTGCTCGCAAGCCTCCAAGAGCCCTCTTTGATGACTCACCAAGGTCGGGGACTCCTTTCAAAGACAAGTGTCACCGGTGTCCAACCTCCTGTGAGACTCATCACCAAAAGAAGAGAATCAGACTCACAAAAACAGCAAGTATAACATGGAAAAGTACTAACAGGACAAAAAACTAAACTCATCACTTTCCGCTTAGCCTCAGCCATGGCAATAGCCTCCGTACGACCAAACTTCATCCAAAAGGACGCCAAAAAGCTTTGCACAATTTTCCTCACAGGTCGGGTGGTCTCCCCAAGCTCGGAGGGTCGGAGATCTTAGGAAACTCAAAGTTAGCCACATCCTTGCAGCCTCCGTGCAATAGAAACTTAACCAACTATGTGGCGAAAGTCAAAGCAAAGAAAATCGGAGACCCCGCCAACGAAGGCGGGCGGCTTCGTGCGATTGCTTTTCATCCAGACATCGCCGAGGCTGTGCCCTCGAAGGAAGTGGGGAGGCAACGCCTCCGAATTCCTCAAGAGCCGCCGATACGCCTCGCAAACCTCGGTGCCGGAACCCCGAGATCTTCAAGCCGCTTCTTCGGACCTTCGCCTTCATTTTTGAATGTCTCCGCCGACGCGCTCGGCATCCACTTGAGTGTGGAGGTTATCGAAACCTCCGCGGCCTTCTTTGCGCGCTCAACGGCAATGACCTCCGCCTTCTCAGCAGCCTTGAGTTTTTTCTCTAGATTCATGACCTGTTCCTTAAGCTGCTCCGATTGTTGCTGCACAACCTCCAAATCGAGACCTTGACACAAGAAGTTGGTCCTTCTCGCGGCCAAGAGTCTCAACTTCAGATTTTAAGGCTTCAATAGCCTTCGTGTGCTTCAAAACCTCCTCACCGCCCCCAGCTCTCAAGGGCAAAAGATAAGTGATGGGTCTACAAAAAATATAAGAAAACAAATCTAAATTAGGACCACACCAAAAATGCGAGCAAAGAAACAACAAAAAAGTCAAAAAGCGGACGCAGAAGTATACCATGCAATGATGCTCCAGTTGAAGGCGAAGCAGTCGTTCATAAGGAAGTTTATCAAGATAGTTCTCAATGTGATCTGCAAAGAAAAGGCCAGCCAAAATGAAGAGGTCAGCAACAAGAAAACAACAAAGTAAAAAAGAAAAAGAGCACAACACCTTGGAAACCTCCATAGTGCTCAAAGAGTTCATGAACATTAAGACTCCATGCACCGAGTGCACTGGAGGCCATTGAAAGTAACAAACCCAAATCTAAGACACTTGAAACCGGCACAAATGAGACAAGCAACACAAGGAAAAGGTATAACCTTCACCGGCGGTAGCAGCAGAGGTTGCACCTCCGACAGCAGGCGGAGGTCGAGAAACCCGTTCTGGAAAAACTCAAGCAAGATCCACGTCAGGCGGCGGAGGCATACTCCCTGCAACCTTAGCCAGCTTGGCTACAAAGCGAAAACAAAGATGTCAAAAACGGGACAAGAACCGAGTAAAAAATGCGTGAGACAAATAATACTCACGTAAAACCAAACCACCATCAAAACCATGCTCACCGAGCAAGCCTTGTTCCCACGGAGGCCTTTCCAAATGGGCAGCCTACAAGCAAGTAACTCAAAGATAAGTCTTGCTGCGAGTAAGTTCTTGCCCAGGGCTTGAAACAAAATCATCGTCAGAGACCTCCTCCATAGGAGCAGCACGAACCTGCCGTGTCAGAGATCCAGAGGCCTCGGCCTCTGTAGCATCTTCCTCCACGTCAGCATCAGCATCAACGTCTCCCACTCCATCATCACCCGCAATGGCCTCCTCTGAGCTTGAGAGCTCATCAAAAGCAGTGGGGAAAGGATTGACGGAGGCCACAGGGGACTCAACAGGAGCAGGGGTAGGAGGACGAGATGAGTGGCCTTGGCCAACCTGAGCGGAGGATTCAACAGGTTGTCCCCCAGCATGCCCCAAAATCTCTCCTTCTTCGGCATCTTCATCTCCGCGACCTTCAACAGAAATGATCGGAGGCCCGTCAGCAGAGACGTCTCACGGTTGTACATCCGGCTCAACGGAGGTCCCTTTCTGTTTTTGGTACCCGCTCTGGTGACGGCACCGCCTCTTCTTTTCTTGGTCTCCGCTTTAAGGGTAGCCTCAGTGGAGACAACTTTCAGAGCTTTCTGTTCAAGCTTCTGAAGAATCTTTGTAGGAACGGGGCACTCATAGTAATGAATCTGAAGTTCTTCAAAAACCCGGTTCAAATGAGGCATAGTGCCGGCATCGGACCTCCGCGCAAGGTACTCGTGGTCAGAAACTTCTCTGATGATGTCACAGACTTTCCTCTCTCAACACGCTGCACAAAGCTAGCGGTCTCATCCTCAGGCAAAGACAAGCCAAAATGGGGGCATGGGATCCCTGTGGCCTCCCCAAAAACTGGTAGCTCCTTCATAATTATCTGAAACTTGGGCCTCTCTCTGTCCAGCATCCAATAGTTAGAAGCCACTATCTCCTCCAACAAGTCATGACCTCCGGAATACCTGCACACAAGGATCGAAGGCCCTAGCACAAGACTCCCGGTGGGCGGAGGTTTCATTCCTCGGCTTCAAGTTGGTATGAGGGTTCATGGGCATCATGACGGACGCTAGCGGAAACCTTGTCACTTTCCACCCATCATCAGTCGTACTCGTGACACCAACAGTCTGAACATAAAACCAATAGTCCATCCAGTCAACTGGCTCCCACTTGCCTTTCTGACACCAAGAAATTTCTTGATGATTGTTTTTCTAGTGCCTCTTCACCATAAAGGTGCAGCCCCCGAACTGTGCTTTCACCATCTCTGGGCCAAATTGCCTCGGCTGCTTCTAAAGCTCATAATGCTCGATGAAGGTCTCCACATCCAGTTGACCGCCATAGGATTCAACAGCCCACACAAACTTGCTGAGGTTCAAGAAGGCATGTGGTGTCAGATGATGTATATGAGCATCGAACTCCTCCAAAACCCGACGCAGGAAAGTATTAGATGGCAGGCGCAGGCCGCAGGTGAAGAAATCATGGAAGACAACAACATAAGAACTTGGAGGGGTAGGAATAGTCTTCGACCTGGGAAGCTTGGCGCGACCGGCAGGAATAAAACCTTGCCGTTCAAGATCTGCAATCATCTCTTCGGTCATCTTGCTCAGGCCAAAGTCATAGGTTATTAGCACCATCTTAGCCGGACTCTCAATAGGAACCAGGTCTCCGACATAAGCCTCCACGTCAGACAAAGACTCCTCCAAATCCCTGGCCTCCGCAGCAGCGAGCATGCACTCTTCGTATAGTACGAGCCAACCTCCGATTCTGACTCTCTGGACATGAGAGTAGGGACCGATGTACTGGTGGCGAAGACAAGTCCAGAAGTGGAAGGGGGCCACGATTGAAATTGGAGACAACCAAGCTAATCGGAGGTATGCACAGAGTAGTGGTGCTAACTGTGGCTAAAAGCGTATGGGGGGTAAGTCTCTTTCACCGACCCCCTTTATATAGGTGCCAAGCCGGCAGTTTACCAAACGGTCACACTGATTCGACGGTCCAACGATCAAGATCAAACTAATATGAATCCAACGGTTGAAGACAAAAACCTAATCGAAGAAAAAACCGGAAGTTTCGGCCCAACAAAGACGGGCCAGGGGGGCCATAGCCACCGCAGCTCAAGAGCGAGTTGATGGCTAGGGCCCGCCTCCGCTGGGCCTAACCCTCAAGGGGGGGAATGTTGGGGCGTAGTAGAGCAACAGAGGCTATGCACCCCCATACCAAATGTTCTCTAACCCGACCCACCTTTTGTCTCGTGTTAATGCCGAGGTTTCGCGAACCCGAGTAAGTGCGAGTCATTGGCGGAGACACCGACCTTAGCGGCGGAGGTATCTGCTTCATGGGCGGAGACACCGACCTCAGCAGCGGAGTTGTCCGCCTCGGGAACAGCGACACCGACCTCAGTGGCGGAGGTGTCCACTTCGGGAGCAGAGGCCCCGGCTGGTCGGTCCTGGTCTCTGACAAGAAGGCTGTGGCGGAGGCAGCGGTGACCTTAGTGGAGGCATCTAGCCACCGACGGAGGTCATCGTGCGCCGAGCAAAGGCAAGGCGCAGAGATATGAGAAGCCCCAGGAGGCCCAGAAGGAAGGGGCCGGTTATACCTAGCGGCCCATTAGGCGCTCTTGGGCCGTTGGGTGGCCCTGGCGACGCCCATGAACATTGACGGCAGCGTGAGATGACGGTGGGAGCCGTCCTGTGCCCACGTGTAATAGAAAATAGGATTAGGGTCTCAGTTCCCCCAGAGGGGCTTTTCTGTCTTTTCAGATTTTGGGGACCCGGGTCACTATAAAAGGAGACCGCCCCCACTGTTGTAAAGAGAGTTGTCCTCTGGTAGTTGAGATCTCACCTATCTAGGGGCACATATTGTAACCTGCATTTTTTATTAATCTAAATCTGCTGGAACCGTGTTGTAAAGAGAGTTGTCCTCTGGTAGTTGAGATCGCCGTGAGCACGAACTTGCGAGGAAGAGGGGAAGGCGGCGGCTAGGTTTTTAGGTCTCCCGGCTCCCTAAAGGAAGCCGGGCAATAATAGATTGCTCTTGCTTAATCTCCAAATATCCCTGATTACAAGTATATATAGTTCTCTGAATAATATTGAATAAATAACTAAATATGTTAATGTACTATTTAGCCACTAATGGGCCTGCGCCTGGAGCACTGAAGCCCCGTCATAACAGCAGTAAATGCTTAATGATATGGCTTTTAATTTTTTAACATGCAAGAGAGCTGCATATGTATCTTTATATTCTAGGCAGAATCTCAGATCAGAATAGTCTTGATGGTTTGATCAAAAGCCACTTGATGCATACTACTTCAATAGCCAAGGATATGCTGCTAAGAATTGGTGCTGAGAAGCATACATGGAAAGTCATACATACCCTGACCTGCATAAATGCAGCTAAACACTGATAGAATAATGGAGCCGAGCATACAGGCGTACGGATGAGGATTGGGCGAAGTTATCGAGCTGAGTCCCCATGCGTCCTAACCTTTTGGAGGTGGGGACCCCTGTAAATTCACACGCGTGCATTTTGAGGCTTCCAGGCCTTGCTAGTTTACATCACTTTATGGTGTTCAAATCATCTTTAATTCCAGTCCTTGCTAGTTTACATCACTTGATGGTGTTCAAATCATCTTTAATTCTTAGAAAAAACTGTAATTTTGTGTATTTATCCCTTTTCACTGGTCTCCCTAATTTCAATTCGTGGAGAAGTTAATAATTAAATTGACTTATGTGAGCCCTTTCCATTAGAACTTGGGTTACTCTCTAGTCTCTACTACTGCCATAGTTTGCATTGCCTAGCATGTTGATTCGATCGCTACTATAAAATTGATTTTATTATACAACAGGTTTTATTAACAAAGGTCGTCAAAGAATGTCTATGCCTTCCAAAATACCTAACGATTTTTAGAGTCGGGGGCTTTTTTATGCAGACAACCAAAGAATGCTCGCATCTCAAAACCAATTTACAGAGGTGGGCCTATTAAAAGGCCTACTTCTATGTGCGTGTGCGTGTGTGTTCTCTAGGACGGTTCACGGTAGCCGTTAGTGATTAATCATCAATTTAGCTTCCCCTTAAATCCATATTGTACTAACGTTGGGTTTAATCAGAAGCCAAATTGATGTTTAATAGTCAATAGCTACCATGGACCGTCCTACCGAGAGAACATACACATAGTTTTTTTTTTTTGAGAAATACATACACATAGCTATAACTTTTTTTTTATGGAACACACATAGCTATATTTTTTTTTTGAGAAAAACACATAGCTATAATTAAAGTGATCTACCAGAGCACTGTGAATTGAAGTCCAAGCACAAGAAATAATATGGGCCGAAGAATAACAAGACGGGCCAAATCAGAAATAAAAGCCCAGTGAAGCAGATAAGGCAAGGGCGGATGGTTATCTGAACTAATTAAGTGTTACTAGAAAAAATCTGAACTAATTAAGCTTTCTCAAAAAAAAAAAAAAAAAAAAAAAACAATCTGAACTAATTAAGCCAATGGAACAACTGAAAAACACCCACCCCACAGCATTTGCACGAATCATGAAGTGGATCGGAAGGCCCGAAGTTTGGCTTGAGAATGAAAAGAAAATTAGCCGGCTGATGCCTAGAAATTCTGTTTGAGGTTATATAAATCATAGTTTTGCCGTTCTCCTTTCCATCATTCTGGTTCTTTTACTAGGGGCAGTTATATGGTTCTGCTGTGCAACTCATACACGAGATTTTTTTTTTTCTGGCTACTAATACACCTTTGAGTTAATGCTGTAATTTCTAAACAAATGCAAGCAGTCTTTGCGCTGGACACCTAGCTAGGTTATTCATCATTCTATCTATTTAATTTGTTTGCAGTCTTTGCACTGCCCTTCTACTTGACTGTACAACACGTCAACACCACACATATATACTCTCTTCTTTTTTCTGAATCAAGGAGGGTATGTAGGAGCTCTGTTATTCGTCAATGAATACATAATAGGGCACCAGAATCTAGGATAATATAGGCATCAAATAATCATGCTTTTATACATGCATAGTGCATGCACCTTTTACACTATTCTTAGCTTATCATTAACCCTCACTATTGGAAAGCACAAGCATGACGCGTGGCCACTTTTCAGAGACTAGCACAGCGTGGAGAATTAATTCAACAACAGTTACTGTGCAATGAAGTGAAAAAGAGCTTCGCGTTCAGGGAGCCAAGGATGATGATTGCACTGGCTACAGACACGCGAGGACGGACAAGGGCAGGATTAGGATTGTTTATTGATTGATTGATCGAACGGCACGAGACGAAAGGCTGCCGGTACTACAGATTTTCAGTCTAGAACAAGGACACTACGTCCTAGACAAGCAACATTCCCCTCAAGTTGAGATTGTTTAGAAATTCTTCTAGTCTTTGCGCCGACCGAGCTTTAGTAAAACCATCTGCTACTTGATTGCCGGAAGAAATTTTTATGATATCAAGTAATTTTTGTGCAACCTATCTACCCTCCAAGAAAATGATAATCAACTTCAATGTGCATTGTTATAGCATGGGAAATTGGATTGGTTGATAGTAGATAGGTGGCACCTATATTCTCACACAAAGAATAGCTAGTTGAGGTTGCGAAACACCTCACGAACAAGTGTCTACACCCATATAATTTCTACTGTTGCATTGGCCAATGCTTTGTACACTGCTTCGGTACTGGACCTTGAAAATGTTGATGGTTTTCTAGAACTCTATGACACAAGATTGGAAACTTGAAATACAACAAAACCGCCAGTAGAATGCCTATCATAAGAACAACTAGCCCAATCCATGTCAAAAAAACACTCACCATATTTGTGTTGGATTCAACAAATTTTAATTGCTAACCGATTGATCCATTGACATATCTTAGATCCTTTCGAGGTTGTGTAGAAGTATGAACATAATGGCAAACTTTATTCTCCACAAAAGCCGATAATGACGAGTAAGAGTTAAATATTGTAAACCACCCACAATACTATTGTATCCTGTAGCAGAAACACTATCGAACAACTCACCAAAACTAGCAACAGGGCCACAACCATGACCTCATCAACGTGAAGCAATATCGTTGAGGAATAGAATCAGCCACCTTCAGAGTTCTATTGGGTAAGCCTTGCTTCAAAGGCAAGAAGAAGGGCGTATAAGTCACTCAAGGTGAGATTATCCTTGATAGTCATGGAGGAGACAAACGAATTGTAATCCGCATTGAATCTATTAAGGATGTAGCCAAAAAGATCATCATCTTCAATCTTCTTACCCGCAACAACCATCACATCTGCAATTCATTTCATCTTGGTGTTGTATGCAGAAATTGATCCAACACCCTTCCGTTCTCTAGAAAGTTGAGAACGAACTTGTAAAATTCATGACGTTGATTGAGATGAGGGCATCTCTGTCATGGTTTTCCCGACTTTTGAAGCATTCTCCAGAGAGGCCACTTGAACTAAGATTCCATAGTCACAAAGGGGAGTAGATATGACAAGACTTGTTGATAAAGAACAAGCCATTAAGCATAAGCCGGATTTTCCGCTTCTTGTTTTGCCTTATCTTATTTCTCCACATTAATTGTTAGTGGATGCATATTGGATGTTCAACCTAGCAGGCCGACAAGCTAGCTAGATGTGATAGGAAGAGTAGGCTCTTGATACCATGTAAATATTGATTAAACGACACAAGCCAAAAGGTTGTTGGCTCTTTGTTATGTATACATTGACAATTTTACAAGTCCCAATAAGCATAGATATATTAGACACTAAGTCCTAGACAAGATAGATTGTGTAGCACATACAAAGTAGTTTGTATCTAATACTACTAGAGATGTTGCTATATCCTCCCTCATTCAGAACTTACACAAGTTGATATTGTTTCAAAATTCTTATAATCCTTATGCTGACTGAGCTTTAGTAAAACCATATGCTATTTGATCATCAGAAAAAATTATTCTAATATCATGTAATTTTTGTGCAACCCTCCCTCTAAGAAAATGATAATTGACTTCAATATGTTTTGTTCTAGCATTGAACAATAGATTTGTTGATAGATAAGGAGCACCTATATTATCACACCAAATATCTACTTGAGGTTGTGAAACACCTAGCACATGAAGAAGTGTCCGCACCCATGTAATTTCTACTATTGCATTGGCCAATGCATTGTACTCGCTTTAGTACTAGACTTTGAACTGTTGGTTGTTTTCAAGCATTCCATGATATAAGATTGGAACCCAGACATACAACAAAACCACCAATAGAACACCTATATCATCAGAACAAGCAACCCAAACCACGTCATAAAAAACAAATCATCATATTTGTGTTAGATATGACAACTTTGAACCCATAACCGATTGTTCAACTCACATATTTAGAATTCTTTTCATGGTAGTGTAATGAACTGAAGTAGGAGTATGCAAATATTATCAAACCTTATTCACCACAAAAGCCAGATCAGGACGAGTGAGAGTTAAATATTTTAAACCACCCACAACACTCCTATAACTTGTAGTGGAAACATTGTCCAACAACTCACCAACACCGACAACATGACCATGATCATGACCTCGTCTACATGAAGTAATATAGCTTTGGAATAGAATCAACCACCTTTAGAATTATATTGGGTAAGCCTTGCTTCAAAGGCAAGAAGCTAGGAGTACAAGTCACTCAAGGTGAGATTATCCTTGATAATCACGGAGGAGACAAATGGGTTGCAATCCTCATCAAATCTATTTAGGATGTAGCTAAAAAGATCACCATCTTCAATCTTTTTACCGCAATAGCCATCTCATCTCGCAATTCCATTCGTTTTGCTCTAGTATGCGTATGCTGATCCAAGACACCATTTTGTTCTCTAGAAAGTTGAGAACAAAGTTGTAAAATTCATGATTTCGGTTGAGATGAGAACATATCATTGTATTTTTAAACTTTTGAAGCATGCTCCAAAGAGGCCAGTTGAAATATGATTTCCTTAGTCATAGAAGGGGGTCAATATGATAAGACTCGCTGATCATGAACAAGCCATTGAGCATACATTGGATCTTCACCGCTTCTTTGGTTTGGTCTTGTTTTTCTACATCAATTATTAGTGGCTGCATATTGGATGTCCCATCCAACAAGCTAACAAGCCATGCACTGCACCTCACATGATCGGGATGACTTGGCTTGCCACACGTGGAAGTTATCCTGGGTCATTTTTTCTGAGATCGAGATGGAGAAGGAGATAAGTATTGTGGAGCTCGACGATGCCATGAGCTTCAATGAGAGAAAAAAAAAACCTAATTCGAGCTAGGTAGATGTGATAGGAATAGTATGCTCTTGATACCACGTAAAGATTGATTGAATAGCACAAGCCAAAAAGGTTGTCAACTCTCTATTTTATATATTAGCTATTTACGAAATTTGAATTAGCATGGTTATATGCTACGTTTCATACTAGTACAAGGACACTAAGTCCTATACAAGATACATTGTGTAGCACAGACAAAGTAGTTTGTATCTAATACTACTAGAGATATTGCTATATCCTCCCTCATTCAGAACTTACACAAATTGATATTTTTATTCAAAATTCTTGTAATCTTTACGCTGACTGAGCTTTAGTAAAACCATTACTTGATCATTGGAAGAAATTATTTTGATATCAAGTTTTTTTCTGCAACCCTCTACCTAACTAAATTGGACTTCAAAATGTTTTGTTCTAGCATGAAACACTGGATTTGTTGACGATAGGTAGCACCTATACTATCACACCAAAGAATAGCTGCTTGAGGTTGTGAAACACCTATCTCACAAAGAAGTTCCTAGACCCATATAATTTCTATGGTTCCTTTGGCCAATGCTTTGTACTCTGCTTATGATATAATATTGGAACAGAGAAATACAATAAAACCACCATCAGAACACCTATCATTAGAACAACCAGCCCAATCCGGGTCAGAAAACCACTCATCATACTAGTGTTGAATCTGACATTTTTAACTAGTAACCATTTGTTGCACAGACATATCTTAGAATTTTTTCATGGCAGTGTAATGAGCTCAAGTATGAGTATGAAGATATTGGCAAACTATATCCCCCGCAAAAGCCATATCTGAATGAGTGGGTTAAATATTGTAAAGCCCCCACAATACTCATGTATCTTGTAGCAGAAACATTGTCCAACAACTCACCAACACCCGCAACGCGGCAACAAACATGGCCTAGTCCATGTGAAGCAATATTAGCTAAGGATTAGAATCAGCCATGTTTAGAGTTCTATTGGGAAACCTTGCTTCAAAGGCAAGAAGCTAGGCGTACGAGTCACATAAGGTGAGATTATCCTTGATAGTCATGGAGGAGACAAATGGGTTGTAATCTACATCGAATTTATTTAGGATATAGCCAAAAAGATCAGCATCTTCAATCATTTTACCTGCAGCAACCATCTCATCTAGAATTCCTTTCATCTTGGTGTAGTATGCAGATGCTGATCCAGCACCCTTCTGTTCTATGGAAAGTTGAGAGCAAAGTTGTAAAATTCATGATTTCGATTGAGATGAGAGTATCTTTGTCATGGTCTGGAAACCTTCTTGCCACTTCTGCAGCATGCTCCACGGAGGCCACTTGAAACCAATATTTGATTGGTCATAGAAGAGAGGAGATATGACAAGACTTGCTAATCATGAACAAGCCATTGAGCATACACTAGATTTTCCACCCCTTCTTTGATCTTGTCTTGTTTTTCCACCCCAATTGTTAGTTGAGGCATACTAAATGCTCCATCCAATAGGTCGACAGCCGCGCACCTCGCATGGCAGCCAACACCCGGAGTTCGCCGCACTAGGAAGTTATCTTGGCTTAATTTTTCTAGACTGGGATGGAGGAGAAAAGTACCATGGAACTCGATGACGCCATGAGCTTCGACTTCGACAAGACAAAAAAAAGCTAATTCACTACTAATTTTTGACTCTGTTGCACCAGCAAATTTTTGATGTAATAGGGCCAAAATTCATGCAAAGCTTGTTATTGCGTCAATTTTGTGTTTGATGAGAGCCGATGCAAGAGATCTCCATGCAATAGCCTCATCGTATCTGTTTGTGTGACCAATGCGAGAGTTGCTGTTGCATTGAACGTCATTGTCTTGCATCAGAATAGAGAGATTGCAAAAGGGTTATATTAATTGCATCAAAACTGTGTTAGTAATAGAAACAATGGAGATGAGAGAGAATATAAAAACTAGTCCTAAATAATATAGATCCAGTTCGAGATCAGTATAATTGTATTTGTTAAGTAGCTATATAATTGTACTTGTATAAGGAGAAAAAAAGAAATGAAAAGATAATAGAAAGACTAATCCTAGATTATTACGGAAGAAGAACAAAAAATGAAAGCACTACTCAGCATTATTATATCTTGCTAATCGAATCTATATATTCAGGATATAGCCAAAAAGATCAGCATCTTCAATCTGTTTACCCGCAACAACCATCTCATCTGGAATTCGTTTCATCTTGGTGTAGTATGCGGAGATGCTGATCCAGCACCCTTGTGTTCTCTAGAAAGTTGAGTGCAAAGTTGTAAAATTCGTGATTTCGATTGAGATGAGAGCACCTCGTCCTGATCTCACTTTAGCTCCCCCAATGTCAATGCAGGGCGCGACGATGATCATGAGGCTCTGGACTGTGCATGCAGACTATAGAGCTAGATACTAGCTAGCTGCATGGGCAAGCTAAGCCAATAGGAGCCGGCGGTTAGCACGCACGAGCGCGTTCCTTCTACCGGCCGTAGCCTATAGGCCCTAGTGCGATACAGTGGTGCCCTAGCCTCTTGTGCTAGCTAGCTTTTGTGCCCTGCCGTGTGGGTTCGGCCGAGGGCATCGTAGGTCGTCGCCGCCGCTGTTCATCCGTGTTATATCTGTTTCTTCAGATAATGGAATGGGAGCCTATTGTTAAGTGTTTGTTGAAATTATATATGTGTACGTCGTCGACGTAACGTCGAACATGCATATGATGCATGGCCTTGTGTGTTGTGCGTCTTCTCGTGTAGTACATCTTACCGTACACTGGAATAGTAAACACACGCTGGAAGTGGAAGGGATGAATTTTTTTTTTCCTTTTTTTCAGAAGGAGATGTCACCTTCCAAATATTTGTATTCAGATCAACTTCATGTTTCCCAGACAAGTCAATTGCATGCACACTCAACAGTAATAAACAGTTAAGATACAGAGAAAGATATATCAAAAATAATGAAAGAATTGTCACAAAATGCTTATGGGTGAACAATGAAATTAATTTATAATCACCTTTCATATTAAATATATGAATTTCCATAAAAAAAATTCTTTGATCAGGTTGCTGGATGGTGCTTGAAATCAACCCCCCACATGCCAACCAAAATTATGTCGAAAAAGAAATGGAAGCATTTACTTTGGATAAGGCCCTATTTTGTACAGGCGTCTTCACAGTGCCTCAGAAAAAAAAAACAACTAAAAGATATTTGACGGGGAGAACAAAAGTATATGCGAATATTACATTGAAAAGTTGCATATATATTAGTCAAATAAGAAAATATAAGGCCCTGTTTGGTTTCTCATGATTAAAATTTATTTAGCTACTAAAATCAATGACTAAACTTTAGTCACCTATGTTTGGTTCCAGTGATAAAAATGACTAAAGGCAATTAAATCAGGGTGGAGGACCAATAATAATGAGAGGGCAGCCCACGTCCACTCGCATTTTAGTCCCTTTTAGTACCTCTTGGGTGACTAATGGGACTAAATTGTTTTAGTCACATTTGGCACTTTAGTCTCTAAAGTGACTAAAGTTTAGTCACTAATTAAAGTTTAGGAGGCGGGAACCAAACGTGCCCTAAGCTGTGGCTGTGATGACCATATGCTGCACGGTGTAGGTGATGGTAAGTTAAAACTGCAGCCCATTTTTTTAATTTATTCTCTTGAATACGCTAAAGGGTTGCGCATCGTTGTAATTAAGAAGATTTCAACCATAAAAACTACAGCTCATTCACCAACAATGCAAACTAAAGACAAACCCTCCTCAATTTTGGATTTGCTCCGGTAGTACGGTACCTACGTGGGATCTCGTGTAGACCCGCCCGTAACCGGCATATGCCCAGCCCAACTTCCCAAACAATCTATCTAATCTGTTTCCCTTATCCCCTTTCTCCGGGCTTTAAGATTCCACTGTTCCACAAGCTTGTGGAACAGACGCGGTGGTGCTCCACGGCAAAGCAGAGCTCCAACAAGGGTTGTTCACGCAATCACGCAGCTGGTGCTCTACAGCCCTCGCCAACAAAGGTAACCTCTTCTGTCACTAAAAAACAATCGAGCAAATGACAATTTGAAATCAGATAATGACCCGATGCAACGCACAAGTATTTTTGCTAGTTTTTTTATAAAATAAAATAAATCTGGTGGCTACTGGTAATGTTGATTATAGTCTACTAAATGAAAGGCTAGATATTATTTCTTATGACTGTGAGAAAAATTTATAGAATGTATCTTTTTCCTAGCATGTTTCATGAGGATTAACATATGTAGCCTACTTCGGAGTTCCCAATTAATAATATTAAGATTTTTCTAAGATAGAATAGGTCCGATAATGGTTATATTCATGATGATCATTATTAGAGTGTATTAAATTAAAACCCATTTATATTTCTAACCATTGTGAAAATTTCTAAGACTTTTTTCATAGCGTATCTCGTGAGGATTAACATAGAGCATACTTTGGAGACTCTAATTAATAGTAGTAAGACATGGTAATATAAGACATACATTGGTAAATTAAGATTTGATTGTCACCAACAATCTGCCTAATGAAATAACCTTCTCATATATGCGAATCTAGAGAGCTATGTATGCTCAATAATTGAAAAAATTATGATGAGATCATCTAGACGTAAGAGCATGAAATCCATGGATCCGTCATCCGTGGGCCAATGTCGAGCGTTAACTTGTCAAAGAAAAACACACACAACACACTTACATTTACATCTATCAAACGTGCTCAGGCATCCATCTTCTTCGAAACGACTGAGGTCAGCAGCTCTGGGCTCTGGCCTTGTTCACCCTTTAGGATGAACTCATGATGCCTTGTTGTATTCTCGCCTTCTACCAACCGAGCAGCCCTGCTTTGTTCCCTGCATAGCTTTGCCATGTTTATCACTGCAACCCGCAAAGTGGCAAGGATGATGCCCAATCGTTTTTGTGTTGATATGTACTTAAGCTCTTGTGACGATCCTACTAGCTACTAGTGATTAGGAGTCAAACACACACCTGTCGAAGTGTATATGAAATGGAGAGAGGTACAGATTGCCTTTACCACTAAACCTGTTGATCATTCATTGCCCATTATTTGGGAGATCTAGAAGGCTGGAGCAAAGCTCTAACCCCTTGTTCGATGTCCTGAACAAGATCTCTTTCAATCTATAACTGATATAGCGATGATATATTATAGCCATCAAAATAAAACAACTATATACATTTTTTTCAGATAAGGGAAGCTTTATTAATTTCAAGATCATTACAAAAAACAAAAAATGGGACCTGATGCCAAAAATGGGACCTGATGTTTGGACTTTGGAGACATCCTCTGTGGGATGGCATGGCATATCATATTCATACCTAGAAGGTCAGCATCGTTTGGTTTCTCATATCTCCATGGAGTGAGATAGAAAGGGAAAGAGAGAAACAAAGCAGAGAGAAACAAAGCACAAAAAGGATCAAGGCCCCAAGTTGATGATCGAGGTATCGAGATCGCCTTGATGTGATGAATTTCTCGAGAAAGTAGAGCTGGACGGGTGTTCTTTGCCATGACCTCCTCATTGTCTAATTGTTTACTCATCAGTAAAGTTATTGTTACAAACAGTTAAAGGGAAAGAAACATCACCTAGATAGTAACAATTATAGGACACTAAGCAACAACAATGGCTGGCGCCACCTTTTCTTCTATCTGAAGATGTTTTGCCGTACGTTGTCTCTGTAGCCAGGTTGAATTTGAACACTCAGATTCCATCCATATATTAGAAGAAGGAGTTGAGCTGAAGGAGAAGGCAAGCGCACAGTCTGTACCAGACCTGCAGCGACAGGAAGCACACCCCAAAAACACATGTGTTGATGGCCAATTAAGCCCCAAAGTCTTGGTACAATCATTGCAAAATTTTGGTTGCATCCATCGAATCCAACTGTTCCAGCAAACCACAATGAAAACATGAGTCGAAAGGGTCATTAGAGGGATAAAGTGAAATAGCGTTTTTACTGTGTTTAGAAGGTACCAACAGGGCCGTCCCTTGGCACGTGCAACGTGTGCGACGGTACAGGGCCTCCACTTTTCAGGGGCCTCCAAATATATATAGAGTATATATACGTATATATGTATTGCTTGGTAAATAAGAACGTACAGCAGTAGCTTTGGCCTTTGGCCCATTAGCAAAGCGACGTGTACAACAATTGACCAAAGCCCAATAAACAATGGCTTGTTGCCCGGCCGCTGTTCAAGTTGGCAATGTTGCCGATCCCAATTCCCCAACTGAATCAGATCGCAAATCTTAGGTCTCACGTACTACCTCTCGACGTCTCGTCTCGTGTCGCCGCCATCGCCTGACGCCGTACCGGCCGCCGGCAGCGTTTCGCGAGTGACAGGGCGTGAGCCGTGACGATCTAGCTGCAACCGCAACAGCGAGAGCGAGGCGCTAAGGCCCTGAAGGTAATATAAATCATTCATATTTATTTTTCAATTCATTCACTGGTAGCCGCGAACAATAATAAGTAGTTGATCGATCTCTAAATTTTGTTCTTTTTATCTTTTGATCTAGACACCTACTGGAATAGCATTCAAAGATTGAAGCCATGTCTTCTACAAATCGTTCTAGAAAATTTGAATCAGGTTTTCAAAAGCGTAAGAAGAAACAAAGAATAGAGGAATTAGTCCAATCTCAGCAAGGAGCTATGGATAGATTTGTTACAAAACAGTCACAAGTGTCATCTGATAATCCAACACTTGAGGAGGGGCAGGCGATTGACAATAATATTGATAATGATCCTATAGATCCTCCAGAAAATAATGTTGAAGTTGAGGAAGCTGACAACACAAATACTCAGATAGACAGTGAAGACTTGAATCCTTCTTCAAACGCTAGTGATTCTTTTCAGCCTGATATATTTGATCCAAGATACTGGGATTCACTTGATAGTAGACAAGTTGACATTTTAGCACAAAAGGGCCCTAAAAGAGACCTATCAATTCAGAAGGGTCCTAAGGACAGGTTATCTAGAAGATTTTCTTCACTATTCTATGATAGAATTCTGTCAAATGGAGAAAGCTGTGACAGGGATTGGCTTGTTTATTCTAAGGAACTTGATAGAGGTTTTTGCTTCAGCTGTAAATTATTTAAAAAAGGTCATCGAAAAGGTCAGTTGGCAAATGAGGGTTATAATGACTGGATACATCTTGGGCAGAGACTCAAAGAGCACGAGACAAGTGCAGATCATGTTTTGAGCATGACAGCTTGGTATGAGTTGCGTAACAGATTGCAAACTGATCAAACTATTGACAAAGCTGCTCAACGACAACTTGAGAAAGAAAAGGACCATTGGAGGAAGGTTTTATTTAGAATTGTTGGCATAGTAAAATTTCTTGCCAAGCATAATCTTGCATTTCATGGAAGTAACAGCAAACTATATGATGATAGCAATGGGAATTTTTGGGCTTAGTAGAGATGTTGGCTGAATTTGATCCAGTTATTCAAGAGCATGTCCGCCGGATTACAAATGATGAAACTCATGTTCATTATCTTGGTCCTAGGATTCAGAATGAGTTGATACACTTACTTGCTTCTGCTATTAAGTCTGAAATTATTAAGAAGATAAAGAGTGCAAAGTATTTCTCTGTCATACTTGATTGTACCCCTGATGTAAGTCACCAAGAACAAATGTCTTTAATTATAAGATATGTGGACTCAACATCACGTCATGTTGAAGAATCCTTTCTAGGATTCTTAGATGTAAATGACACGACTGGACAAGCACTTTTTGATGTGCTAGAGAATGAGCTAAAGATTCTTGATCTTGACATAGATAATGTGAGAGGACAAGGATATGATAATGGTTCAAATATGAAAGGAAAACATCTAGGTGTACAAAGGAAGCTTTTGGATGTAAATCCTAGAGCTTTTTATTCAGCTTGTGGTTGTCATAGCCTTAATTTAACACTTTGTGATATGGCTACTAAGACTTGTGGCAGAGCTAAAGATTTTTTGGAATCATCCAACGTATCTACACAGCATTTGCTAACTCTACAAAAAAATGGCAGATACTAAAAGAAAACATAACTGGACTGACTCTCAAGTCAGTTTCAGCTACATGATGGGAGAGTCGCATTGATAGTGTTAAAGCTATCAGGTTTCAGTGTGCAGACATTCGGGAGGCTCTACTTCAGGTATCCAACATTTTCATATTGGTACTGATTTAATAATGTACTTTTGTTGGTTATCTCATATATTAAAAATGTTTTCCTTCTTTTAATTTAGGTATCTGATATTGATAACGATCCAGCAAAGAGTAGTGAGGCTAAAGGTTTGGCAAATAATGAACTTGGACAATATGACTTTATAGTGGCAGTTGCTATTTGGTATGAGGTACTGTATGCTGCTAATTTGGTAAGCAAACAAATGCAAGAAAAGGATATGCTTATTGATGTTGCTATCAAGAAAGTGAAAGGGCTTATTTCTTTCTTCGAGGGCTATAGGGAAACTGGTTTCTTACAAGCTTTGGAGTCGGCCAAAGAAATTGCACTTGAGATGGATATTGATACTACATTCACTAAAAAAAGAAAAATTACAAGAAAGAGGCATCACGATGA
This sequence comes from Themeda triandra, assembly GCA_018135685.1. Taxonomy (NCBI): domain Eukaryota; kingdom Viridiplantae; phylum Streptophyta; class Magnoliopsida; order Poales; family Poaceae; genus Themeda; species Themeda triandra. The sequence goes on along the minus strand of JAENPR010001213.1, from coordinate 18,276 downwards.
GAACCCAGAAGACACAAATATTGCCACAATGTCTCCAGAGGAGTTATTTAGAATAGAGTATTTTAACACTCTTATTGATCAAGCTATTGTCTCTCTGGAAACAAGATTTGAGCAGTACAAAGAATACCAAAAAAATTTTGGTTTCTTATTTACTTCGAAACATTGCGGTCGTTGGATAACCAAAGCTTGAAGTCTTCTTGTGATAATCTTGAGGCTGTCCTTAAAAAGGATGAAAAATCTGATATTGATGCCAAAGAACTATATATGGAGCTGAAGTTTCTACAAGACTTCATTCCAGAAGAAAGAATGGGGCCTGTTGAAGTTTTGCGGTTTTTAAAGGAGTATGGTTGTTTTCCTAATGCAACTATTGCATATAGAGTTTTGTTGACTATTCCTGTGACTGTTGCATCAGCAGAGCGAAGCTTTTCTAAGTTAAAGCTATTGAAGACTTATTTGCGTTCTACAATGACACAAGAAAGACTTAATGATTTGGCTATAATAGCACTTGAAGGTGAACTGTTGGAGAAGATTGATTATGAGCATATTATTGAAGACTTCATTTCAAAGAACACTAAAAGAATGATGTTATTCAAGTAAAGATTATGTAATATAGGTATCATTCTTGAATCTTGATATATATTTTATTGCAACATACTGCATGCTTTATAATATCGTATATTTAGTTTTTTTTAGGCTAATAGGCCTCATTTCTTAGTATCGTACAGGGCCTCTAATTTTCCCGGGACGGCCCTGGTACCAACAGTTATTTTCGGGTCAAGGAAGTCTCTAATAACTTAATTTCGGCATCTGCATGCACACCTGATTTATTTTATATAACCATTCTAAGTGGAAAGTTTCATAACCCAACTGTTTGAACGAACACAATGAACACATATGAACTGGTCGAAAGGGTCATCGGAGAGATCAAGTTAAATAGCCATTTTATTGTGCTTGGAAGATACCAAAAATTATTTTCAGATCAAGGAAGTCTAAGTTAATTTTGGCATCTGCAGTTCTGACACATTTTTGTTCTGAAAGATGTTTCGCCGTACGTTTCTCTGTAGCCAGGTTGAACTTGGACACTCATCAGATTCATCGTATTTTCGAAGCAGCAGGTGTTGAACTGAACGGAAGCACCCTCCCAAAACATATGTTGATGGCACAGAGTCTTCGCAGAATCATTGCAAAGTTCTGGTGCATCGTCCAATCGAACTGTTTCAACGAACACAATGAAAAACACTCATTGGAGAGATGGAGTGAAAAAGATGAACAACGTAACCTGACCAAGGGGTTGAATTGAACTGATGTAACTAGTCCTCACCACAGGCTCAGAGACTGTGATTGCTCACCCAATAAAATTACAGATAAAAATGAAAGGGACGAGTAAATGCTAGCATTGGTTATTATCCAACGAAGCCACAAAGTACACCAAATGCACAGCTGCCACTCGAAGGACATACGGAGGTACGGAAGAAACATTTTGATAGTATATATGATTACTGGAAAACATAGTGGAGCATTGATTATCTATCTATCTATCTATCTATCTATCTATCTATCTATCTAGATGTATACAGTGCCGGATGATATATATGATCACAGAAGAACAGGAATTAAAGAGAGGTAGAGGAAGAAAAAAAAATCTCTGCCGCTTTGCTTGTTGGTAGAATGTTATAGAGACAGAATGCATCTTTTGGCGCTGTCAACCATTTCTTTTTGACAAGCCATGCATGCATCACGCACACCTTGCAAAGTGCCCTCGAGGAAAACATGGTGCCCTTTTCCGCTGTATTTTTCATGGCCACCTTCCATAGTTCCATCCATCATAGAGCATATATATATATAATCTGATTCGTCAGATGGCACTTTCTCGTTTTGTCATAAAAAGCACCTCTGTTTTCTTCTGATTGGAAGGTACATCCAGAAAACATAAACAAAGGGTGTGGAAAGAAATTCAGAGATGAGCGAAGCGCGCCAGGGACAAAAGGAAGGAAAAGGGCCGCCGGCTTCTGCTGCTAGCTCGGCAGTCGTCTTCTCTGCAGACGTCTTCTCTGCTGTTAACATTGTAAGCCTCGCCTGGGCTGCACCTATGGAATCCTTCTCGTTGTATTTGAAATCGAGGATCGCCCTTGGTAGAAAGTTGATATGGGACGTAAGGGAAAATGCGAGACAAAACTTCTCTTTAAGTTCCCCTAGTCTCTATTCAAACTTCCTACGGCATTAGTGTACCATTGCTTCGCCTCCTCGTTTGAGGGAGAACAAAAACAACTTCCACATAAAAGTTTCGTTGTGTCATGTCAGGAATGCTTAGGCATGAACACATTTTCTCAAAATCATGCAGATGTCTAAAATGATTTTCATCATCTAGACTGAGAAAGGCTATTCCCGAACCAGGGTTCTAAATCCTAGGTGGAGTTCACAGCCAGATGAAAAATTTTGGTTTTTGAAAAAGAATTTTTGGCTCAAAGAACTCCTCCTTTTTGAAGCAAAAAGATTTGAAATTGGATTTGGCTTCATGGTGGTAGGATCAGACAGATGAAGTGTTTGTTTATAAAAACAAAGTAAAAAAATATGTTTTTTTATAAAAAGATACGAGGGCGAACTAGGTTCGAAGAAAATAGCAATCGTTCCCCGGCAACGGCGCCGTAAAGCTTGCTGACATTTCTTGGCGCGATCACCAAAGATAGATAAAAAGTTTATCCCCGGAATGGCGCCAGAAAGGTTGTTGGTATTTCTTAACGTATGCAGAGAATCCGCAAGCGTACGGAAAGTACCGTTGTAGCCTTCACCCGGAAGTATTCAGGGTATCGTATTTTCCACAGGGAACGGAGGTATTTCTCCTGGCTAATTCGTCCAAGGAACAACACAAAGGTAGAGATAGAAAGATGATAGAGAAGGTTTCCTATAGCTTTTGGGTCTCAAGGATAGCATCGCCATACTCCTACTTGCTTACTTCGGGCACCGACTTAGGTTTGGTCTACCAAGCCCCTCCGGCTTACAGCTCTATGCCGAACACGGACGTGGGGGATTATGAGGGACGGACAGGGCTGTCACCACCTGCCGCCTACCACCTCAACCGTACGTGAACGAGGCAAACGAAGATAGCATCAGCCCAGACACCACGTCTACACTGACAACTATTACTCTAGCGTTCATCAAGGGTTGCCTGACTAGGAGGGCCCTTCTACTAGAGCAATCGCCACAAAGACGAACATCGATCCCGCAAACAAGAGAAGGTCAAGCTCAACTATACGAAAGACATAAAAGACTATAAGTAACACACTTACTTAGCCAAGATCCCGCTAAGGAGCCAAGTAGTTGCTCGTAGAGGTACAAGCTCGGGGAGACACCGAAAAGCCCGGCGCTTCCCCGCTCTCTTCCCTCACATCTCCCTCTCTAACTCTATAGCTACTAGGGCATAGCCCTTTGGAATGTTGCTCTAGCTTTGGTGCTCTTTCTCCCTTGAATGGTTGATTTTGAATGAGGAGGAAAAAGCCCCTTTTATATGTGGAGAGGAGGGGGCTACTTGCAAATGTGCTATCCCAACATGGAAGGTGGAAACCGACCTCCCCACGTCGGTTTGAGGTACAATGCACCTGGACGCACCCCAGAACTGACCTCCTAGCGAGTTAATGCACCGACCTGCAAAAGTGGGTCCGGTTTGGCAGCCGCGCGGGCGCGCCCGCGCCCCTGGCGCGGCCGCGCCAGGTCCTGGGCCAAATGGGCTGAAATTTGGTGAGTGGATGGGCCTCGTCGATAGCTTTCCAACGCATATTCGTTTGCTTGAATCCCGTATGAGTGAGATATGACCCGTTTACTGAGACCTACTCATCCAGCCCGAGATGGAGTTGGACCGGGTTTTGGTCTTCCATCTCTTGGGCTTATGTTTGGTATTTTGGCCCATGTTTGAGACCCATGATTGTTGGGTAAATGGGCCACCTTCTTATTCATGGTTTTCTTATGTTTCTTGGCCCATTTGTGTGCATTTCCGGAGTTGCCTTCCTGCAAGCGACAATCACCGAAACTCGTGGAATATGTTAGTGCAAAGCCCTATTTGCTAAGTTTGGGTAGATTTTATATCCTCATTGGCAGTCTAAAATGTGCGATAAGGACCGCCAACATCTGGTTTGCGAGAGTACGCGTCGGTGGTGAATTTTATCACCGACAACAACAAAACCGCCAGTAGAATGCCTATCATAAGAACAACTAGCCCAATCCATGTCAAAAAAACAGTCACCATATTTGTGTTGGATTCAACAAATTTTAACTGCTAACCGATTGTTCCATTGACATATCTTAGATCCTTTCAAGGTTGTGTAGAAGTATGAACATATTGGCAAACTTTATTCTCCACAAAAGCCAGATAAAGACAAGTAAAAGTTAAATATTGTAAACCACCCACAATACTATTGTATCCTGTAGCAGAAACACTATCGAACAACTCAGCAAAACTAGCAACAGGGCCACAACCGAGACCTCATCAACGTTAAGCAATATTAGTTGAGGAATAGAATCAGCCACCTTCAGAGTTCTATTGGGTAAGCCTTGCTTCAAAGGCAAGAAGAAGGGCATATGAGTCACTCAACGTGAGATTATCCTTGATAGTCATGGAGGAGACAAACGAATTGTAATCCGCATTGAATCTATTAAGGATGTAGCCAAAAAGATCATCATCTTCAATCTTCTTACCCGCAACAACCATCTCATCTGCAATTCATTTCATCTTGGTGTTGTATGCAGAAATTGATCCAACACCCTTTCGTTCTCTAGAAAGTTGAGAACGATCTTGTAAAATTCATGATGTTGATTGAGATGAGGGCATCTCTGTCATGGTTTTCCAGACTTTTGAAGCATTCTCCAGAGAGGCCACTTGAACTAAGATTCCATAGTCACAGAGGGGAGTAGATATGACAAGACTTGTTGATAAAGAACAAGCCTAAGCATAAGCTGGATTTTCCGCTTCTTGTTTTGCCTTGTCCTATTTCTCCACATTAATTGTTAGTGGGTGCATATTGGATGTTCAACCTAGCAGGCCGACAAGCCATGCACCTCGCACAACAGGCAATGCTGGGCTCGCCACATCCAGAAGTTATCGCGGATGAATTTTTCTAGGACTGAAATGGAGAAGGAGACATGTGCTAAGGAACTCGACTATGCTATATACTTCAACGAGAGAAAAAATATTGAGCTAGCTAGATGTGATAGGAAGAGTAGGCTCTTGATACCATGTAAATATTGATTAAACAACACAAGCCAAAAGGTTGTTGGCTCTTTGTTATATATACACTGACAATTTTACAAGTCCCAATAAGCATAGATATATTCGACACCAAGTCCTAGACAAGATACAAAGTAGTTTGTATCTAATACTACTAGAGATGTTGCTATATCCTCCCTCATTCAGAACTCAAGTTGATATTGTTTCAAAATTCTTATAATCTTTATGCTGACTGAGCTTTAGTAAAACCATATGCTATTTGATCATCAGAAAAAATTATTCCGATATCATGTAATTTTTGTGCAACCCTCCCTCTAAGAAAATGATAATCGACTTCAATATGTTTTGTTCTAGCATTGAACAATAGATTTGTTGATAGATAAGGAGCACCTATATTATCGCACCAGCAAATATCTTCTTGAGGTTGTGAAACACCTAGCACACGAAGAAGTGTCCGCACCCATATAATTTCTACTATTGCATTGGCCAATGCATTGTACTCTGCTTTAGTACTAGACTTTGAACTGTTGGTTGTTTTCAAGCATTCCATGATATAAGATTGGAACCCAGACATACAACAAAACCACCAATAGAAAACCTATATCATCAGAACAAGCAACCCAAACCGCGTCATAAAAAACAAATCATCTTATTTGTGTTAGATATGACAACTTTGAAACCCATAACCGATTGTTCAACTCACATATTTAGAATTCTTTTCATGGTAGTGTAATGAGCTGAAGTAGGAGTATGCAGATATTAGCAAACCTTATTCACCACAAAAGCCAAATCAGGACGAGTGAGAGTTAAATATTTTAAACCACCCACAACACTCCTATAACTTGTATTGGAAACATTGTCCAACAACTCACCAACACCAACAACATTACCATTATCATGACCTCGTCCACATGAAGTAATATAGCTTTGGAATAGAATCAACCACCTTTAGAATTATATTGGGTAAGCCTTGCTTCAAAGGCAAGAAGCTAGGAGTACAAGTCACTCAAGGTGAGATTATCCTTGATAATCACGGAGGAGACAAATGGGTTGCAATCCTCATCAAATCTATTTAGGATGTAGCTAAAAAGATCACCATCTTCAATCTTTTTACCGCAATAGCCATCTCATCTACAATTCCATTCGTCTTGCTCTAGTATGCAGATGCTGATCCAGCACACCATTTTGTTCTCTAGAAAGTTGAGAAGAAAGTTGTAAAATTCATGATCGCCATCTTCACTGTATTTTTAAACTTTTGAAGCATGCTCCAAAGAGGCCAGTTGAAATATGATTTCCTTAGTCATAGAAGGGGGTCAATATGATAAGACTCGCTGATCATGAACAAGCCATTGAGCATACATTGGATCTTCACCGCTTCTTTGGTTTGGTCTTGTTTTTCTACATCAATTATTAGTGGATGCATATTGGATGTCCCATCCAACAAGCGAACAAGTCATGGACTGCACCTCACATGATCGGGATGACTTGGCTTGCCACACGTGGAAGTTATCCTAGGTCATTTTTCTAAGATCGAGATGGAGAAGGAGATAAGTATTGTGGAGCTCGATGATGCCATGAGCTTCAATGAGAGAAAAACCTAATTCGAGCTAGGTAGATGTGATAGGAATAGTATGCTCTTGATACCACGAAAAGATTGATTGAATAGCACAAGCCAAAAAGGTTGCCAACTCTCTATTTTATATATTAGCTATTTACGAAATTTGAGATTATCCTTGATAGTCATGGAGGAGACAAATGGGTTGTAATCTACATCGAATTTATTTAGGATATAGCCAAAAAGATCAGCATCTTCAATCATTTTACCTGCTGCAACCATCTCATCTAGAATTCCTTTCATCTTGGTGTAGTATGCGGATGCAGATCCAACACCCTTCTGTTCTATGGAAAGTTGAGAGCAAAGTTGTAAAATTCATGATTTCGATTGAGATGAGAGTATCTTTGTCATGGTCTAGAAACCTTCTTGCCACTTCTGCAGCATGCTCCATGGAGGCCACTTGAAACCAATATTTGATTGGTCATAGAAGAGAGGAGATATGACAAGACTTGCTAATCATGAACAAGCCATTGAGCATACACTAGATTTTCCACCCCTTCTTTGATCTTGTCTTGTTTTTCCACCCCAATTGTTAGTTGAGGCATACTAAATGCTCCATCCAATAGGTCGACAGCCGCGCACCTCGCATGGCAGCCAACACCCGAGTTCTCTACTAATTTTTGACTGTGTTGGCGTAGCCACAGCCGCTGCGCGACACTCAAAAGCTCACATCAGGTACATGGCCAACTGGAGGTCGCCTGGGTCATGCATCTCCACATCCACGCGGATGTGATCCAGAAGGCCCCCCACGAACAGTTCTGCCTTCTGGCGCGTGTCGATGTTGCGTGCATGAGCGAGGACTGCCTGAAATTAGTCCGTAAACTCATCCACTGTGGACTGGAATGGTAGCCGGCCCAACTCAGCGAGTCTCATGCCGTGGACAGGAGGCCCGAAGCGCATGCGGTAGAGATCCTTGAAATGGTCCCATGGCGGCATGCCCCCATGTCTGAGCCGTATCGGTGAGGTGGTAGGAGGCCATCCAGGTGCATTCTGACGCCGGTGTGCGAGAGCCCCGGAAAAACCGCTCACAATGCGTGAGCCAGTTTAACGGGTCGACGGTGCCATCATAGCACGGAAACTCAAGTCGGCGGAGCTTGGGGGGTAAGGTGCCCGGCGCGGCCACCGGAATGCCACTCTCTAGGGTGCTATCATCGGTGGTCCGGGTGCTGGACGTCATGGGCAGGCGCTGCTGCCATGATAGAGAGTCCCATCCATCCCGCCGTAGAGGGTGCCGGACACCACCGGTCCGCCATGGTCAACGGGGGCACCAGTGGAGGGCGCTGGTGGAACAGATGATTGGGGCAGAGCCTCGTGTAGACAGGGCCCGAGTGCCCCAAGGCCCATGCCGGGATTGGGGAGGGCGATGGTGGAAATTGGATCACATTGATCAGGAGGTTCGTCGGCGGTTGAGGGGCCGATGTGGACGAGGAAGGCCCGTCGTCGAGAGGCATCCCATATGGATACGACGTGGGCATCACCGGCTGGGAGTACGGTAGAGGCGGTGACGCGTACGGCGGCATATGCGCCTGGTAGTGGTGGAGCTGCCCCGTGAGGAGGGCATTCAATGTAAAACGCATCTCCGTCATGCCAGTTGTTGGGGGCGTAGTAGAGCAACGGAGGCTATGCACCCCCCATACCAAATGTTCTCTAACCTGACCCACCTTTTTGTGTGTGTTAATGCTGAGGTTACAGTCGAACCTGAGTAAGTGCAGGTCATTGGCGGAGACACCGACCTTAGCGGCGGAGGTATCCGCTTCATGGGCGGAGACACCAACCTCAGCAGCGAAGGTGTCCGCCTCGGGAACGGAGGCACCGACCTCAGCGGTGGAGGTGTCCAGTTTGGGAGCGGAGGCCCCCACTGGTCGGTCCTGGTCTCCGACAAGAAAGCTGTGGCGGAGGCAGCGGTGACCTGAGCGGAGGCATCTAGCCACCGGCGGAGGTCATCGTGCGCCGAGCAAAGGCAAGGCGCAGAGATATGAGAAGCCCCAGGAGGCCCAGAAGGAAGGGGGCCGGTTATGCCTAGCGGCCCATTAGGCGCTCTTGGGCCATTGGGTGGCCCGGGCGGCAGTCTGCCCATGAACATTGACGACAGCGAGAGATGACGGTGGGAGCCGTCCCGGGCCCACGTGTAATAGAAAATAGGATTAGGGTTTCAGTTCCCCTAAAGGAGCTTTTCTGTTTCTTCGGATTTTGGGGACCCGGGTCACTATAAAAGGAGACTCGCCCCCACTATTGTAAAGAGAGTTGTCCTCTGGTAGTTGAGATCTCACCTACCCAGGGGCACATATTGTAGCCTGCAATTATTATTAATCTAAATCTGCTGGAACCGTGTTCCAACAGTTGGCGCCCACCCGTGTGTCTAGTCGAAGATATCGCCCACAGATGCCACCAAAAAATAGGCCTCCGCGCGGAGACGCACCACTGCTGAGGCGGAGGTGCCACACCCTCTACCGCGCGGAAGGCCAAGAAGATCAACCCGAAGCACCTACGCCTCTGCCCAGGGTGGCAGAGATGAGGACAACAACACCAATGAACCCGTAGGCAGAGAATAGCCTCTGGATCAATTGCAACCAAATCAGAATCAAGAAGATGAGGTGAACCGGCTAAGGGCAGAGATGCTGCGGATAGAAGCAGAGAGAGATAGATTGAGAGCAGAGCAGGCTGCAACCCAGCAAACAACTTAGGCATCTCAGCAAGCCAAAGAAATCAGGCAACAGATGGCGATCCTACAGGCAGAAATCCAAAGCATGGAGCTACCGATGATACATCAAAACAATGCAACTCCACTGTCTCAGCACAATCAACACCTGGCAGCAACACGGTAGGAATGCACAGCATGACGATACCTTTGGCAGCGCACCAGAAAGCATTCGACCCAAAGTCTCCGCTATCCAAAGGCCTTCAAAGTACACCATGGCCTCCGACATATAAGCCAATAGCACTGCCAAGGTTCAATGGAAAAACAGATCCACGTTAGTTCTTGATGAGTTTTGAGGCAGCAGTAGCCTCCGCAGCGGAAATGAGAATGTACTAGCCAAATCATTTGTGATCGCGGCCGAGGGGATGCAATTGGCATGGTACTCCATGCTAAAACCTATCACAGTGTATTCTTGGGAGAACCTTCGGGATAAGATCATGGCGAACTTCAAAGGATTTTCCAGCGAGTCGTTAACCTCTTCAGATTTGTTCAGCAACAAACACCTCAAAGGGGCGCGACTCAAGGATTACTTCCAGAGATTCCTTAACCTCCGGGCTAAGGCGCCGGATGTCCCTGACGAAGTAGCAATAGAGGCAGCAATTAAGGGACTCCGCATCGGTCCTTTCGCTAGCTACCTAGCAAGAGAGAAATCAACCACAATGACAAAGTTACATGAAGAGTTCGGAAAGTACGCCAGAGGTCGACAATGACCTTCATAGAAGGCTAGATGAAGGAGAAGGCCAAAACAGGCAATCATCAAGCAGTAACAGCAGGAGAGAAAATAGATCTCAAGAAAAGCAGAGCTATCAGCATCAAAAGAGGCAAGTTTTCAATGTGCAGAGCAGCCAGCCTCAGCAATCCAGCGACAAGGCACCGCAAAATGATCAAGACCAACGGCAGCAGAACAGCCAGAGCTATAACAAAGGCAACAAGTCCAAGAACTAGAACAAAAATCAAAAGCCAAAGAAACTATATTGTCTTTTCCATGGAGAAGACAAGGGGCATGTCACAAGAGAGTGCCCGAGGCTCTCGAAACAATGGAAAGGATGAAGAGCAAGTAGCCGTAGCAACAATCAAATCATCAAGTCACCAGAAAAGTCAATCACACATACATGCCACAAAGGCACCAAAGAATATAACTTGAGTTTTCCGGGGTACGGCGGTGGTCCTTTCCCACAATAGAATTTTGCAAGCCAATACTATCCTACTTCATTACCAGCATGGAGGCCAATGCATCATCAGACAACGCAGTTCTCGAACCACGCAGCAAACAGAACAGAGCACGGCTTGACCTACGTCAACCCGAGACCTCCGCACATCACATTTATTGAAGCATCGCAAACTTCACAACCTCCGCTAGCACAGCGGAGACAATATGATGCCTTACCTCCACCTCTACCACAAACACAGTCATCCATGGTCGCTCCGAAGGCAGAGCCTCTGATTGAGAATCAGATGAACCCACACTCCGCCTTACCCACCATCGGCATGATATTGCCAATCGCTGGAGGCTCAGCCATGGAATTCGAGACAAAAAAGCAGAAAAAAGATCACCTCTGCTTAGTCAACAACGTGGCTGTACAGGGACCTTACCGAACAACGGAGTGGTCTAAGGTGCCACTCACTTTCACAAAGCAGGACCTCCAAATCGAAAGCTACCCCCACACAGACACAATGGTCATCAAAGCAAACATCACAGGGTGGGAGATCAATAGAATACTCGTAGACTCCGGGAGCTCAGCCGATATCATCTTCACCAATGTATTTGACCAAATGAAACTAAGCAGAACGCAGCTGCAGCCGCCAGATAAGACCTTGATCAGATTCAGAGGCAGAAAAATAGAGGACTTGGGGAAAATCTCACTGCCGATATCATTTCAAGATGGGCAGAATGCTAGAACAGAATACATCACATTTGATGTAGTCGATCTCTACTACCCATACAACGTCATCCTGGGAAGAGGATTTGCAAACAAGTTCAACTTAGCTATTCATATGGGCTACCTCTGCATGAAGATGTCAGCTCTGCATGGGATAATAATAGTTCGCGGCAGCCAAAAAGAAGCCAGGAACATAGAGAGAGCAATCTACAAGTCACACAGAAACATAAACACAGTAGCCACCGAAGAACCACCAGATATGCCTGCCGGTAAAACAGACATGGCAGACCAAGAAGACACAATGCCCAACAGAAAGGTTACCATAGGTACCAACCTGACGGAAACAGAGAGGAAAGATCTCCTCGAACTACTGGTAAAAACCAAAGATGTATTTGCATGGTCAGCTTCCGACCTGAAGGGAATCAGCCGAGACATCATCGAGCATAACATAGATTTGAACCCAAACGTGAAGCCAAAGAAGCAGAAACAGAGGAAGATGTCCGAAGAACGTATACGCGCGGCCCAAGCGGAGGTCGACAGGTTGCTTGACGCCAATGTCATAAGAGAAGTCAAATACTCGGAATGGTCGGCAAACGTGGTGCTTGTATCAAAGAAAATGAAAAAATGTGAATGTGCATAGATTTCACGACCTAAACAAGGCTTGCAAAAAAGACCCTTTCCCACTCCCAAGTATAGATGCATCGATCGACAAAGCTACCGGATGCAAACGATTCTCACTCCTAGATCAAGCTTTCTCCGGGTACCATTAGATATGGTTGAGAAAGGAAGATGAAGAGAAGACAAGTTTCACAATACCCTCCGGCACTTACGGCTATATCCGAATGCCAGAAGGCCTCAAGAACGCAGGATCAACCTTCGCAAGAATGGTACAAGCTGTTCTCAAATCTCAGTTGCAAAGAAACATCATCGCATATTTCGATGACATAGCAGTAGTAAGCAAGGAAAAAGAGGACCATCTTGAAGACCTCAAAGAAACCTTCACCAACCTCAGAGATGTAGGGCTCAAGTTGAACCCAGAAAAATGCATTTTTGGCATAAGCAGAGGAAAAATGTTGGGGTACATCATCGGACCTGAGGGTCTAAGAGCAAATCCAGACAAGACAAAAGCAGTATTGACCATGCCAAAACCATCTAGCAAAAGAAGTCCAGAGATCGACGTAGATAGGCGCGCTCTAAACGGTTCATCTCAAAGGCAGCAGAACGTAGCCTGCCATTTTTCAAGGTACTCAAAGCCGCAGACAAATTTGAGTGGAACAGCGAACAATCATATGCTTTCCAACAGCTCAAAAAGTATATGGCAAAGGACTTGATGGTCACAGCCCCAGAAATCGATGAACCACTTTGCTACTATACGTATCAGCCTCAGCGCAAGCAATCGGTGCAATCCTTGTATAGGAAAAAGAACTGAACAATAAACAACTTCAACCGACCAATATATTATGTATCGTAGGCTTTGCAAGGACCAAAGCTAAATTACACGTAGATCGAAAAAATAGCATATGCAAGTTGTCACCGCGTCAAGAAAGCTAAAGCACTATTTTTAAGACCATGAGATCCTGGTACCATCCTCACAACCGTCATCCGACATCCTGGACAATAAAGAGGCCTCTGGAAGGATCGGTAAATGGGCTACAGAACTCTCGCAATTTAGTATCAAGTTCATCGCCAGAACAGCAGTCAAATCACAAGCGCTCGCAGACTTTCTGGCAGTTTGGGTGTCTCTGCCCACCTCAAAACCAAAATCGGAGGCCTTAATATGGACTCTGTACACAGACAGAACCTGGGGTCTCCAAGGAGCAGGAGCCTCCGCGGTGCTGATCTCACCCTCCGGCACAAAGACAAAGTACTCAGCAAGGCTGTGCTTCAAAGTGATAAACAATGTAGTAGAATACGAAGGCATAATCTTGGGCTTAAACAAGGCAAAATCCCTAGGGGCAAGGCACATTCTAATCAAAACAGATTCACAAGTGGTCGCAGGCCAAGTCGACAAAGACTACATAGCAAGAGAACCATAACTGGCCAGATACCTAGAAGTGGTCAGAGGCCTAGAGAAAAGATTCCAAGGATTCACCCTCAAGTATATCCCAAGGGGGAGAACGCAGAAGCTGACGAGCTAGCGAAAACAGTAGCAAATAACGCAGAGGTACCCCACGGCACATTCTATCAAGAGCTGGCACAACCAGCAATAGCAAAAATAAGCAAGGCATTTGTAGAGGTACTCCTAGTACAAACAGAAGATTGGAGACATGCTCTGATAGACCAGATCAACGGTGACCATGTAACATCAGACGAAGCAAGCACAACAAGGCTAGCAGCACGTGCAAGAAACTACACCATCATTGATGGAACCCTAAACAAAAAAGGCATAGTGCAACCATTGCTTAGGTGCATAACCGAAGCAGAAGGCAGAGACCTCCTACAAAGCATTCACTCCGGGATGTGTGGATCGCTGTTGACGGTCGTTTTGGTGAATATCTATTTCTGCATGGTGACAGCTGAGAATCAACCAAGATGGCCCACATGTCGGGTTTACATAGAGAGAAAGACCGAACGGGTAAAAAAGTATAATCTAGAAGACTCCAGAAGGCAACACCTGAAACCTGGGGCCCACCTGGCAGCTTGGCCAGTCGGCCGACCAGGGAAGGGGAGTCGGCCGACTCCCCATCTCCACCAATCAGGTGGAGTCTCGCGGATCCTGCCTCCACCGACTTTGAAGATCAATAATTATCGTCCATTTAGGTCGGTTTGATCCGAGGGCTGTGGTTAATCCTGGGGGGCTATATAAGCGAGCCTGGCCCCCGGGTGAAACCCTAATTCATTCTCCTATTCATTCAAGACTTCAATCCAGAGAGAGAGTTAGATAGAGAAGGGTCCCTCGAATGGATCTATCTCTATAGGGTATTAGTATCAAGAGAGATTGAGTGAGTATAGAGTGGAGGTAGATTTGGAGGAAGCCCGGCTGTCGGTGTCTCCTCTCCAGGTACTGCGGGATCAAGTCTCCTAACCCGAGGCTTGGTTTCGAATCATTCGGCAATTCAACTTCTAATACTAGTAAGTTCGTTGTTATTATTGTTCTTTGGTTTACAAGTTTACTTTATTCGCTTCGCGTTGGGAATAGAGTAATCGTTCTTTAGCATAAGCATGGTGCTTAGGCTAGGTTCACTTGTAGATGCTCCCTATCCGGCCGGAACCGTGGTAGTAGTGAGGGAAGTGACAATCCCTTTATTACCTTTGTAATCCACTTCCCGTTGGTAGGTAAGGTAGGTCCTTTGTGCCCGGTTTAGCATCCTCTCGTGGTGTCTATTCCTCGGGTACCCCCTTAGAATAGTAGTCTCAAAGCTTGCCATAGGTTAGAAGAAGACCGACGAAGGAGTTCTCTCTATATCGCTTAATTCTCACTTGACTTGCAGCCCGGGGGGTAGTAGTAAAGATCGGGTTAGTCTATTGCACGTTTTCTCTTAGCGGATAAAACAAATACGATACTCGGGACTTATCTCCCGGGTGAAGTGCTCACCGATATCCGTGCGCTTGCGGATTATTTCTCTTTGATTCTTTCGTGTGCGTATCTAGTGTCAACAAGCATTTCGGGCGCCGTTGCTCGGGAGAAAGACGATCGCTTAGATAACCTAAATCTTGCTCTACCTTGTACCTATACTTTTATCTTTTTCTTTCACTTTACTTTTTCGTACATTTTATCTTTTTCTATCCTTATGGATAATTCAAATTCCATTCCTATCTTTCAATTTTCTGCACTCACGGAGACCAGCCTAGTGCCACAAGAGTCATCACAACCTATCCAAACACCTAGCTATAGGCTGAGTCCGCGGTTGATTGCATTGGTCCAAAGCCTATCCTTTTCAGGAGAAGGAGACGAAAACCCTTACCTTCATATTAGAGACTTTGAGCAAACATGTGACTGTCTTCGCATAGAGGGCATGTCCGACAAAACCCTCCGTTGGAAGCTATTTCCTTTCTCATTAAAGGGAAAAGCTAGACAATGGTATGATAAAGTCAGTAGGTAAGCAACAAGGAGATTGGGGGTCCTTACGCTCCAACTTTTGCCTAGATTTTTATCCCATCTCCCAAATCGTCGACCTTAGAATCAAGGTTTTGACTATTAAGCAAGAACCAAGAATCTTTGGCCTCATCCTGGAATCGTTTTACTACACTTTTAGCATCAGGCCCGGACCTTAGTCTACCGATCCCATTCTTTTACAACACTTTTATAAAGGTCTCGAGTAGAGACGGTAGAAAATTGCTCGACACAACTTCGGAGGATCATTCTTGCATATCTCTGCTGAGAAAGCAAGATCAATCCTAGACCAAATCCTATCCAAAGAATTAGACTACCTCCTAGAAGTAGAACCTCAAGTAGCCGAAGACAAACAATTGCCGATACACCATCAAACTCAGCTAATCCATGTCTTGAGCAAGACAAGGAAGACATTCCACTTCCTGATTTTATGCTAGATATTGAACCCGATCTGTTTTCCGATTTTGGAAACATCTTCAACTATCACAAGGTGAAGAAGCCACAAGGCAAATATCACCCAATAAAGCCATGCAACATTGATGAGGATATTCCAACGGAAAAAACCTCAAGAGAGTTAGTATCTGTCATGAGCAATGAGTGGTTAGAAGAGTCAGAGCTTTCCTCTGAAATAATTCGTTTGGATTCATCTTCTCTTCCCATTCATTGCATGATTAACAATGATTGCATAGACGCTCTCTACAATCCAGTTGTGGGTATAAATATCATGTCTACCACACTAGCAAAATATTTGCAAAGAAACATGACATTGACCCCAACAAAGGAAGTTCATAAGAAATCTTTCAAGACAAATTCTTCCTTGTTTAGGAATCATACATGTCCTACCACTCCGAGTAGAAGGAACCCCGTTCACTTAAGCTTTTATGTCTTTGACATAGGGGATTTCCACATGTTGATAGGACAACCATTTAGAAGACTTCTTTATGAAGGACAAACTGGGCAACTAAACATTTATTTAGGCAAGAAACTCCGCCCAATGTCCATTTCACACTCTTTAAATGCTATGACCGAGCCCCATCCACATTATGATCCGTTGGAGGAATTTAGAGCGGCCTCTCTAGAATTCCTAGTGAAGCGGAAATTAGAAGATGAAGCTAGATTCTTCATAGAAGAAGAAGCCGACCCTTCGAGAATGAACCATTAGATGAGTTTACCCTACCACCTAGGCCTCCTATTGAGTTCAAACCTTTACCAGCCGGTCTTAGATATGCCTTTCTAGGAAATGATCCGTTAATTCTTTGTCATCATAAGTGATACTCTCACTCGGGAGCGAGACTTTTCTCTTAATGGCTGTCCTAGAAAAACATAAAAAGCTTTTGGCTACTCACTCCAGGACCTCAAAGGAATTAGTCCTGCCCTTTGTGCCTATCGCATTCCCACGATCCCGATATTGTACCATCCGAGAGAACCCCAACGTAGGCTCAATAATGCGATGAGGGAAGTTGTTAAGAAAGAAGTTTTAAAACCGTTGCATGCCGGGATTATTTACCCCGTGCCACACGGTGAGTGGGTCAGCCCCGCTTGTCCAAGTTGTGCCTAAAAAGGAGGCATGACTGTTGTCCAAAATGAGAAGAATGAGTTAATCCCACAAAGAACCGTCACGGGATGGCGAATGTGCATAGATTATAGAAAGCTTAATAAGGCAACAAGAAAGGATCACTTTCCTTTGCCTTTCATTGATGAGATGCTTGAGCGATTAGTCAACCATTCTTACTTTTGCTTCCTTGATGGATATTCTGGATATCATCAAATCCCCATCCATCCTAATGATCAAAACAAAACGACCTTTACATGCCCTTATGGAACCTTTGCTTATCGTAGGATGTCTTTTGGGTTATGTAATGCACCAGCTTCTTTTCAAAGATGTATGATGTCTATATTTTCGATATGATTGAAAAGATTATGGAAGTTTTCATGGATGACTTTTCTTTATGGAAAAACTTTTGATGAGTGCCTTGAAAACATAGATCGAGTTTTGCAAAGATGTGAGGAAAAACACTTAGTCCTTAATTGGGAAAAGTGTCATTTCATGGTTAGAGAAGGAATAGTGCTAGGACACTTAGTGTCGAAAGAGGCATTGAGGTAGATAGAGCCAAAATAGAAGTTATTGAACAACTGCCTCCTCCTATCAATGTGAAAGGAATTAGAAGTTTCCTTGGTCATGATGGTTTTTATCGTAGATTCATAAAAGATTTTTCTTACATCGCTAGACCTCTTACTCGCTTATTGGCTAAGGATGTTCCTTTTGACTTTGATGATGCTTGCTTACAATCATTTGAGATTCTTAAGAAAGCGCTCATCTCTACTCCAATCATTCAACCCCCGATTGGACTCTACCTTTTGAAATTATGTGTGATGCAAGTGACTACGCTGTAGGAGCGGTGTTAGATGACAGGACTAAGGATAAGAAGCATCATGCAATAGCTTACGCTAGCAAAACTTTGACTTGGACCTCGGCTTAATTATGCTACCACTTTGAAAAAGAGCTCCTAGCTGTTGTCTTTGCTATTGATAAGTTTAGATCCTACTTAGTGGGTGCCAAAGTGATTGTTTACACTGATCATGCCGCTTTAAAATATTTGCTCACTAAGAAAGATGCTAAACCTCGTTTGATAAGATGGATTTTATTACTCCAAGAATTTGATTTAGAAATAAAAGATAAAAAGGGAGTAGAAAACTCGGTTGCCGATCACTTGTCTAGAATGCAAGTTTGAGAAACCACGGGAACTACCCATCGACGACGCACTCCGGACGACATGCTCTATGGAATCAACGGATCGACCCCGGTATGCG